>OMNW01025153.1:0-11050 GCA_900303245.1 Selene dorsalis
CAAACAGCTAGTAAAAAGAAGGGGGGAAGGAAAAAAAGGTGGCTCCAAAGCTGTCTAACTTGAATCACATTTAACTCATAATAGATCTAAAGGAAAAACTTTTTTTTTATTCCACCTCTGCGGATGTGGCTGAATGCAGACAAGAAGATGGTAAAGTGTATGGTGTCCAATCTAATATTCTTTTAAACCACACCAGGCTTTTCAACTCACATTTGCTCTCTCTCTCACACACACACACACACACAGATCAGGGTGCACCGAGCCAGATAAACCTGTTGACGCACAGCATCACAGAGCAAATCTGTCTCCAGTCTAAACACACAGTTAACATAAATGAAACACATTCTCATTTAAGTCTGTGATAGAAATCTCCATTCCTACTTCCAGGGATGGACTGGAGAGATAGAAAATAATGGGAAACTTTGATTTTGTAGCTGATATATATCGTTTATTCTTAAAATGTGCATTTCCAGATAATAATATGGGCATGAGCATTAATGTATTTTTCAGTCCTTATTTTTTCATGTTATTTTGATTGAAGTGAAGACAGAAGAGGAAAACATGCATCTCTCCAAACAACTTCATACAAGCCTGCATACCCAGAGGAGTTTTCCACAAACATTTACAAGGCATAATGGCTTCACCAGTTAAGGGATCCATCTATTGCACAGAGAAGCATGTGGGAGATTCAATTGACCGCACTCAACTTTGCCGCCGCTCGAGCTTTGCCGCATACACTTCAAATTGTTGTTCTCGCTACTGACAAAACCGTTAATTCACCCAGAAACTGGAGGTCAAGTTTCAGCAGGAGCACAGAAAGAAAAAAAAAAGTAGCCGACAAACTTACAGGAACATTTGTGTCAGACCGCAAAGGTTTCTACACATAAAGAGCTTCCACGTGCCCTGAGGTTTCCTAATTATATATATGTATATATGTATATATATATATATATTCACGGAGCAGCATCATAAACATTTAACACCTGTTGCGTGTGTTTATCTGTGCGCTGGAGAGAAAAGAGAAATCAGAGGACTATGTTTCAGGCTGCTGAGACAAACGAGACAGGTAAGCAGAGACATGCAATATTTTAAAATATATGGATCCTCTCAAGAAAAAAGAAAAAAGTAAGGAAATGTGTTTTTACCAGAAAAACTGCAGAGTAGCTTATCTGACAATAAATTTAATACTTAACTTTTTTTTTTTGCCAGAATAAAAATTTAAGATGCAAATGCTGAGAAAAAGAAAATCAGATACAAACTGTCAATTTCTCCATGAGGTCCCCAGAAATTTTCTGAACTGACTGAGATCATTATCTACCTCCACACCACAGTGGGTGTTTTACCACTGCATGAAAAAAAAAAAAGTTACAAAATATGTAAAAGCAAGTTGTCTTCCCCCTACAACTTTGCCGTTTTTATTCTTTAGCAGCTGCTTCAGTTAAACAGAGTTAAACAAAAATCTATAGAGGGATGAGGTTCAGCGAAATCCGCACTTGAAAAGGGTGGATTATGGGCTCAGGCCTGCACACAGCACCTGTGGGGAGTGGCCTGGAGAATCCTTCTCTCAAAATAACCCTGAAAAACTTATCCCAGCAGGTCTGCGGACGAGGTTGAACCGGAAAAAAAAAAAAAAAAGATAGTCTACCTGAGGCACAAATCCAGAGAGAGCCGGGCTTTACCTTGAGGGGAACTGACACCTAAGTGAGTTTTTACAAGGTCATTTAGGGATGGGGTGCACTGCTGTTTATGTAGCATAACTGCGCTGCAAAATTCCTTAACTGCATTTAAGGAGCTCCCTTGAAGCCACAGGCACGGCTATGATGTGGTATAGGATCTGTGAGCAGAAGCATGATGCCTGAAACCTCCTTATTTCCTATTGAATGTCCATCATGGTACTCAGCGAGGATTTACTTTTAAAGATTGGTATTGCACTTGATCCATTTACCTCAATCACCACTCCCAGTAACAAACTGTCTGATTGTGGGGCAGAGGGACATAAAAGACATGTATTCAACCGTCCCGTCAGTGGAAATCAGTGCTGGTTTCTTTTACCCAGCCTTTCAGACTGCATGGCACTTGCTTTTCCGCCTATGGTTTTCCATTTCAAAGCCCTCTGTCTCCATGTAAATACCAAAACACAGTAATCCAATCTGACCCCATTGCAAATTTTCCAGAAACTATTGGGGGGTTGTGGGGTTGACATGAGCCACACACTTATCCCACTTAACCTCTAGAGAGAAGCCACCCTAACCCCTCAGCCCAAGATTCCCTCGGTGGAGGAATGCACTGCTTTATACCACTCTCCTCTTAAAAGCACTGGGTCTTGAGGTTGGGCTCAATGGCAAAACCTTGTAACTTCGTGAGACTGTAAAGTCAAAGCAGCACAAAGCCCATGCCGTTGGTGGTGAAGCTAAATGGGCAGCAGATATCCACATTAGGGCACCTCCCTGCCAATCCACTGTGCAAACCCCAATCCTTTTTTTGATTCCAACCCAAAATAGCCCAAAAATGATGCCTCTCATGAACATAGCGAGGACGTATTTATATTGTGCTAACTTGATGACAAATAACCTGGGGATTTTTTTCTGTTTCCCATTTACCATTGTTTGCTTTTTAGCATGCAAAACTGGTTTCAGTAAGATCCTCAGCGCTCAGAATATAAGGGGGAAAGATGCTTATCTCCCATGTTGGGGAGTGGTGGCACGTAAGGCAAGCTAAAGACTTCTGACACATGGTCCACATCTGAGGCATTCACCACGAGCATCTTGATCACACAGCTTGTAGCTGCAGAGAAAGCCTGACGGCTGTTTATGGGGCTGAGCAGACAAATCCCCTGCATTATGCTCTACAGGTGATGCATGCCACTAGACTGGTTTGTTGTAATGGTTCTGTGTAGCAGTTTACCTTTGAAAAGCAGCTGTTCTGCTCTTACTCTTTTCTACAGCAGGCGATAATGAGCATAGCATGTTTTATGTGAATAGGAACAATTAAGCAGGTGTTTAGTAGGCATCTGGCCTGATAATACAATGCTAATTAATTTATAGATGAAACAGAAACACTTGTGAATTCTGACCTAAATGTTACTCTATAAAATGTATGAAATCCCTATAAACAGAATGAAGAGAAATTCACATTTTAAGTTACAGCTCTACGTCTAGTTTCCCCATCATTTTATGAATGAATCAGCTTCAAACTTCAAACTGTGCATAAGGTCTCTCACTGCTGTGCTTTTAGCATCAATATTGCCTTAGGTAGATAATTGATAAAAAGCTAAACCATGCCACTTTTCACATTCCAGCTGCCTCCCTTTTTAACTACACGGTACTAAGTTAAAGTCATGAGCTTGCGTCACACATCACTGCTGATGAACAACTTCAACCAGGGCAAGCGAACGTCTCTCCGGCCCACTAACCATTTTCCTTGTCAATCTGTAGTCAGTGGGCTGCCATCAATAAGCACATCCCCTAATTAACTAAAATTGTTTTTCATCAATACCTATAACTTGCCGGCGCAGGAATTGATGAGAGCAAGAGTTGACTTGACTAAAAATGCCTGACATGGACAATTCATCAACAGGTTGAGTTTATCATTCCTTCAGCCGATTGACTAAAACATGCGTGTGATTCTGAAAAGTGCATTTTACAATCTGCACCACTTTGGGGGCAATGTATGGCCTCGACGGATCAATCCCAGCCCCACCTAAATCTCTGAGGTAAATGGTCCACATTTAGAAAGTCATTACCCTGTCAATTGGACATCTCCCCCTCCACTTTATGCTGAGATGCCCATAATGAAGTTTGGAGTCATTATAGTAGTTGAATATACTAATCTTGTGATGTTTCCTTTCCCTATCATGTCGTGTTAGGGCTGATGACTCTCACCAGACAATCTCCTCCATTCAGGAGTGGTGCCACCAAGTCTGTCCTTGCTTATCATTAACAATCTGCAAATAAACAGGACAGCATACATTACATCACTTGCAGCTCCATGATCAATTCCAGGAATGTCTTTGAAGCTTTGCTTAATGAACCTCCACAGTATGGCTGTTGTGTGTAGTCGGGGCATTGAGGCTTCATAACCCATGACCTTAATGCAGTTTCCCTTCATTGATAATATTGGAAAGTTAGTAAAAAAAAAGAGAGAGAAATGCTAATAAGAATATTCAATAAAAACACAGCTGCTGCAGTTGGAATTAATGTCACCGCTAAATCCTGTGAAAGGAGCTGCTTTTGTAGTTAAATGCTAAAACTCTTACAGCAAGTCCTTTGATTCCAACTCTTTGGACTCTTTGAAATTGTGTTGACTGTACTGCATGATGATTTAACACATCAGACAGGTTTAAAACACAAGCTGTTCCCCCCTGTACCATCAGAAGTCACCCACCCACGTGGAGTCAGAACTTTTAGAGCCTGTCCAGCCAAATATACTGCCCCTTTTGATTTTGATATGCATGATCTCTGTAGATGTATAAAAGGGAAGCGCTGACAAAGTTGGCTTCATCAATCAGTAGTGTCAGCTCAGACCTTTTTATAGCCTCTTGGAGTCCCTGAGAGCCCTAACCCTGTAAAAGTTTATATAGCGTATTGACCATTCTCTACTTGCTTAGCTAATGAAGCCAGCCTGGCCACATAGACTGAAAGGCTGCCGCCGTGTCAACACTGCTTCCTATTTGATGACACCTTCCGCTAAATTGAAATGTGCTGCTAATGGGGGCGAGTGTTTAAACAAGAATAAGCCCCAGTAATTGACACAGACCTGACCTCAGTCACACAAAGAGAAGGGTGGAAGGCCCCCAGATATAGGCTGGGTAGAAGAGAAACACCTTCCATTTTGGGGGAGCTTACACATGTAAAAGGTTTAGCTACCAGGCAGTCAGTCACATGCTGCTGTCGCTGTGGCTTATCAACAGCTATCACATTTGTTTTCTCTGGCAAATCAATAACATGCAACACATAAGCAGAATATCCTTGTGCATTTGCCCTGGGGAATATACTGTATATGCATGCAAACCACTCCACTTTACACACATATTGACACATACAAGCGCACGCACACACACATACAAATATATATAAGCGGGTGTTAGAGAGGCAGTTTCCTAAGACAACACCTTGTCATCCATCCAGGACGAAGCCAGCGCCAAGGCAGATACAACTCACACCGTGATAGACAACAACAACAGAGCTACAATCAACAAACCACAGTAGTGGTTTCTCAATAACAAGCTACTTGCATGCAAGAGTATTGAAGCAAATGCTGCCAAAGTCTCACAACATGAGCCTCGAGGCATCAACTGACGATTTCGACTTCCAGGATTCATAAATAAAAATATTTCCTTTATCAGTGAGCAACAAGCCATTAAAGTTTTTTTTAAATATATATATATCACAAATATCAGAAGAGTAGATTTGCCTTTCAACCACTTCTCAACCAGAGAAAAAAATAAATAGATCAGGTCAGGCCTACAGCTTCTTTTGGACGCCCCTCAAGGACTTTGAGATCCACCACCACCTCTGGTCTCCGCCTGGACCGAGGGAGACAGACAATTGACTGAGAATTGATGGTCAATGTTTATCCAATGTGGCTGACCGGCCTCGGCTCTCTAGTTTACTTGTGAATTTGTGGTTAAATAGCGTTCGAGGGAGTCTGCCTTTGTGTTTTGCAGTGAAGCAATATTATTTCAGCCAATAGCGAGCCACTGCAAACTCCCACAGTGTTTTAGCTCTAAAGTATTCCTATAACGTCTGTGCGCTTTATTATATGATTCACCTTAATATTGCAGCGACTGACTGTAGCCCAGATCTGCAGGGGGCTCAGTGTTATGAGAGTAATAAGAAAATTGAGGATGACATCTGTAGCCTTCATGGAACTGAAATCGCATGCTCAGATAGAAGTTTAAAAAAAAAAGCCTTATATTATCAATAACACCTACTGTATTTTACGCAGCCTGTGCAACTGTCACTCTGTAGACTCACACTAAAATTGAATTGTTTCCCAGAGGCAGTTATAGTGCCGGGAAAGCGTGCTATATTTAACAACACAAGTGACTGGTATGAGTCAAAACACAGACGTTTTGATAAAATAATTGATAATCATAATTTTTTTTTAAAGCGCCAGTGAACGCATCCTCGTGGACTCTGACGGTCTGATGGTGATGTGTGATGATGAGACTTTAATTCGAGTTTAGGCTATGAAACGCTTAAAAAGAAAAATATCCTTCAGTGCAGCTGAGGGTTTGTCCAAAAGGCTTCGTCAGCTCTTCAGCTTTCATCAGCTGTACATCTCCACACAATATTCACAACAGACCTCACTCCACGCTGCATGGCTCCAATGCAAATTAAAGCAGGAGAGGAGAAGAGCTGAAGAGTGGACTGACTTGGATCCGCATGAATATCCAACATGACAAGAAAATGAATAAACGCACCTTAGGATCCAAAAGCACTCTGAATGACATTCAGTGTAATGACAGGCTATAAATGCCACAATAAACAATTATAGGGCGTTTCGGTGGCTTCATAACATTGTTATTATCATTACATGAACTTATCATCGAGCGCCTCATCCCGTCATCCGGTCAGATTTTTCTGAGCTATGAAGCAAAGGAGGATGTTACAGGAAATGTTCTCGGCTGCCTGTCGGCGCTGGGAGAAAGTAAGAAAAATACAACAAAGCGCTAGTTGCGCACTTTAATCGGAGGGTAAATGTTCTTATTAATGGAGAAAAATGTATTCGCAATATTCAAAAGTGTGACTATACGAGTGTGCTACATGGGACAAGAGGAGGAGGAGGAAGTCAACAGCCCCGACAGATCACAACTCATCTCGCCGACAGAGCGAGCCGGTTCCCCGGCTTGGTATGGCTTGGCTTGGCTTGGCTCCGTCCTGCTCTCTCTGCCCCCTTTCGCTGGGGCTCACAGACCCACGGATAGCGCAACTTCTCTAACGATGTTGACATATTCACACAACACTGACTCAGGCAGTGTGGTGTTTCACGGCAAAGCCCTTTTGAGTTTCCAAACACCTTTTTATAAGTCTGAAGTCTTGTCCCCTCCACCCGACCTGTCAAAACCACGCCTACGCAGCCACACAATTGGTCCGAAAGCGTCAAAGAGCCAATCAAAGGGAGCGCTGCTACTCGTAACATGCGGCACATCCATACAGTATGAAGCCCTATGGGCCACAGAGGCGCTAGGAAAATCACGGAGCTGGGACCTTACCACCTCTCTCTCTCGCTCTCTCTCTCTCTCCCACTCTCTCTCCCTCTCTCTCTCTCCTCTCTCTCTGGCCGTCAGCGGACTCCTTTCTCTGCACACGTCTTTCTCTGAAATGTGTGTGTGCGCGAAAGGGAGAGGAGGAATAAAGTGTGTGTGTGCGTGTGAGGGTGCATGTCCGGAGCAAGTAAAGGCAGGGGGATTATTCGGCGCTATCGAAATATTTCAACACGTCGCCCTCGCTGCAGGACTGAAGCCAATAAGAAGGAACGCATTTTAACAGGAATGCCGATATTGTAAACAGCGAGCAGAAGAGAAAGAATGCGCTGCAGTCAATTAAGTGACTCACCCGAGTTGGTTTAATTCGACTAATGTCCGCAAGCCAGCGAGACACAGAGAGGTGTCCAATGCGCGTCAACTTCTGAAGAAAATCGCTCTCGCAGCACTCCTGAAGATTAATGGAGAACGTTTCCACATTTCCCTGCGCAGAGTTTTGATCGAAATTCAGCAAAAGGACTGTAGAGATTTCCCAGTGACCTGCGAGAGAAAAGTGGATGCTTATTTCTACAGAGCTGAAGGAGGAATTTCCAAAGCTTTCCACGTTTATTTTTTCTTCTTCTTCTTTTATTTTGTCTTCACTCGCTCCTCTCGTGCGCAGGCTTCTCTGTTGTTAGAAATATTGCTCCAACATCCAACCCCAGTCGTCTACATTTGTTGCCTGCACTTGGATGAACTTCCTGATGAGAGATCCAGTCATACAGGGATCAAGTATGGCATATCATCCGTTTATACCTCACCGGGGTCCGGAATTTGCCATGAGTGCAATGCTGGGTCACCAGCCTCCTTTCTTCCCGGCTCTGGCTCTCCCTCCCAGCGGCTCCCTCTCTCTGCCGGGCGCCCTGGGAAAGCCGATCATGGACCAGCTAATGGGAGCCGCGGAGACCGGCCTCCACTTCTCCTCGCTGGGGCATCAAGCTGCGGCCGCCCACCTCAGGCCTCTCAAGACTCTGGAGCCTGAGGAAGAGGTGGAGGACGACCCCAAAGTTCACCTGGAAGCCAAGGAGCTTTGGGAACTCTTCCACAAGAGAGGCACCGAGATGGTGATCACAAAATCCGGAAGGTGAAAAATATTTTTTGTTGTTGTGTTCATCCCTAAATTATCACATATAGTATCCAATACGTATTCATATTGATAGATATACATAGTCTATTTTTTTTTCTTGCACACATGCCACTTGGAGTTAAGTTATATCTGCCAAGTTCATCTGGATAACATCTTTATTTCCTGCAATGCTCTCGAGCATTGCTGTTAGTTTAATTTGAATGAGTTGAACTTCAGCTGCAGCATAATTGTCCAACAACTGTCACGCATGTGTGACTTTTATTGCACGATGATATGCTTGCAAAACGTGTCTTAAAATTTATCTGTAGCCTGGACCTATATTTTTTTAGTTTGGAGAAAAAAAAATAGATGAAGCTGTGAGTTTCTGAGAGTTCACATCACAGGACAGACTGCAAAGCCAGAGCACGACTATTAAGTGGAAAAGAAGGGAAATCAGAAGTTACGAGTCGTGTTATTTTGTTGTAGATAACAAAATAACAGGACTCGTATAGATTCGTATTATAATAATAATAATCATATATAAATGAATAAATTAAAAGGAGAGATTAGATTATATTGTAGCTGCTGTGATGTTCACATGGAGCCTCAGGTTACAGCAGCACCTTCGTGAATCTTTATGCAAATTTTCTGACATACAAATGTGACTTGCTGAGGTTTTGTGCGTGAATTTTCCTGGCCACCCCGGTTCGTCCAAACTTCACGTTTGACGGGTTAAATCCATGTGAGAGTGTCGAGCTGTGACTAAATTATTTTCGTCATCACCACAGAGACAGTACACAAAGATGGCTGCTGTATGTGTGTGTGTGTGTGTGTGTGTAAGAGACAGAGTTAAAGAAAGTTTGTGTGTGTGCGTGAAAGTGTGTATGTGTGTGTATAGTCCTTCAAGGTATTAAAATATCAAGACACCATCTATACAGCTTCAACTTGTTGTATTATATCCTAATCGAGGATGCAGCACATTTCTGTAGTTTACTCAAATTCTTCTTCGCGGGACAGTTCACACACTCTCACACACACGCATGCATTCACACATACACTCTTCTTTGGATGACTTGTCCCCAGGAGATAAATGAACAACAGGCTTTTGGTCGCATCAGTGAACTTAGCACGCTTTTAAAAGATCTTATTATGATTAGAAAGAATTAATATTCTTGTTGAGTGTTGGATTTGCCACCACAGCAGTGCTCATCATGTGTTGTCCTTTGTCACAGGCGGATGTTCCCTCCGTTCAAAGTGAGGTGCACCGGTCTGGACAAGAAGGCCAAATACATTCTCTTGATGGATATAGTTGCAGCCGACGACTGCAGGTACAAGTTTCACAACTCCCGCTGGATGGTGGCGGGGAAGGCCGACCCCGAAATGCCAAAGAGGATGTACATTCACCCGGACAGTCCGGCTACTGGTGAACAGTGGATGTCAAAAGTCGTCAATTTTCACAAACTCAAGCTGACAAACAACATCTCCGACAAGCATGGATTTGTAAGTTCAACTCATGTATGTCAATTTTCCTATTTATCAAATTTTAATACACACACGTTCATTCTTTTATTTTTTTTAATGTGCAATTTATTTTTATTTAGACATGGGGATCCCCACGTGATTTGGGATTTATTTAGACTATTCATTTATCATTATTATTATTTTGACAGACTTGACCAAATCACGATATCACTACGAAAAATTAAAAATGACAAATGTCATTATTGGTGGATTTTTGTTTATTTGAAAAAGTAGCCTGAACATAATTATCTGTGTTACATAGGCTATCCCTGTATCCAGCTTTACTGGGTAAATAGTTTGTTGATGTGATTAAATATTCCACACAAAATCCTCCGCAGGATTTTTAAAATTACTTTTTTTGAAAATACAGAATTATTCATCAGATTCAATTCCCCCTGTCAGGAGCTGTGATTAATAATTCAAGTTGACATTTTAAGAAAAAAAATGCACGCCTGATGCACGCGGGTATATCCTGCATAAGAACGGTCACACATGTCAGTGTAATATGAATATTGCGCTGATTTTATTTTTATTTATTTTATTTTTTTTAACTTTTCCTTCTTCTTTTGTGCTTTTGTGTGTGCAGACCATTCTTAACTCGATGCACAAATATCAGCCTCGATTTCACATTGTGAGGGCCAACGACATCCTCAAACTCCCGTACAGCACCTTCAGGACTTATGTTTTTCCTGAAACGGATTTCATTGCCGTGACCGCTTATCAAAATGACAAGGTAAGGACTGTTACTGCCCGCAGGCTTAACGATGAATGTCGACTGTATCCGTATTTATTTATATAGATGAATTAAGAGAAGTACAGCTTGTGTTTCCATTGTCCCGTCAGACCTGCTTCCCTCTCTGTCTTTCATAGTCTGCGCCATTTTGTTGTTATAAAATATGAAAGATGTCATATTTGTTTGAGCCTGAGAGAGTGGTGTATCATGGTGTGCTTGAGAGTGTGAGTGTGTGTGTGTGTGTGTGTGAGTGTAAGAGAGGGAGAGACAGTGTTTGGGGGTGAGAGAAGGGGGGGCTGACGTTGCGACTGAGTGCCATATTCACCAGCTTGTGGTATGAAATTAATAATTCTGAGGAATGTTATACAGGTTATATTTAATCACGTGGAAAGGATTTGGCACAGATCCAGACTCCCCCTCTCTCTCTTTCTCTGTGTGCGCGCGCGCGCGTGTGTGTGTGTGTGTGTGTGTGTGTGTGTGTGTG
>OMNW01025155.1:0-15833 GCA_900303245.1 Selene dorsalis
ACCGAAACCGGGACCAGAACCGGAACCGGGACCAGAACCGGGATCGGGATCGGAACCGGGACCAGGACCAGGATCGGGATCAGGACCGGGACCCGAACCGGAACCGGGATCGGGATCGGGACCGGGATCGGGATCGGGATCGGGATCGGGATCGGGATCGGGACCGGGACCGGGACCCGAACCGGGACCGGGACCCGAACCGGGATCGGGATCGGGATCGGGACCGGGATCGGGATCAGGACCGGGACCCGAACCCGAACCGGAACCGGGATCGGGACCGGGATCGGGACCAGATCCCGACCAGATCCGGGCCCAATTCCCTCCCGCCTCTTATGCCCTGAACCCTGACTGACTTAATCTTAATTTGGTGAGATATACGATAATGAGGCCAGTTTACAATACTTGTTATGGTTATGCGACAAAGTTTCTACCACAGGGAGTAAGAAACTCAGACCTGCAAGCCTAGCATGCTGGCATAGGAACAGTAGGGTGGACACTGATAATTCTCAAAAATCTTTACAAAATTAATTTTACAAAATGGTCCTCACTCCAAAGGTTTAAAATTCACACTTGTCCTCACAATGATAGGAGTACAAACACACACACAGGTTTTAGAGAAAGGATACGAGGCACTGCAAATGGCTGAGCAAAGGCATGGAAAGCGCTCCCCCAGGCGATCTGCCAGGGAGCGATGTAAACTAGGATGAAATGGAGCTTCAGCAACAGCTCACGCATCTGCACAGAAAACACAAACACACAGTCAGTGCCCAGTGAAAAGAGATCAGCACAGCACTTCGAGGCATATTGAAACATTTGATGGTGAAGTGTGTTATTTAACTCACAGAGCTTTAACACGAAGGAAACCAAAGTGTCTGTGTATGCTTATATTCCTGTGGTTGACTGCTGGTGTATAAAACTATTCTTTTGATTGACTCAGAACAAAACACACAAATCCAATCTGATCCAATCAAATCCCTACACCTGTGTGTTTGCGGATGCATCGGCTGTGTCTCCCTCTCACCTTGTGGAAGATGATCGACATGATGAAGAAGTCCAGCAGGAAGCTCTCAGAGGCGTGTGGACAGTCAAAGTGGAAAAAGACGAGTGTGAAGAGCAAAGTGAGGAACTGGAAGCTGGGATCGCAGAAGGAGGAACGCAGGAGCTTCAGCCCAGCAACCGTCGTCAGGAGAACATCGCAGCTGGAGGCATCAGAGACAGAGAGTTCAACAGCTGCTTCACCACACACACACACACACTGATAATGCTGTGTGTTTGTGGCTGTGTGTGTCCACTCACTGGATTCCCAGCTTCTTGCGGTGGCTGAGGGCGAAGCCGTCGTTAGTGAGTGCACTCAGCACGATGGCGGGGTACACGACGTACTTCTCGAAGCACAGGAGCCCAACATACAGTCGCTCAAACCACATCAGCACAGCGTCCTCTGATACACAAACAGGAATCAAGAAATCACACAACCAGACCAGAACAGCTTTCTTCAGCACAAACAGACCCAATTCAACTTTTCTAGGAACATGTGTTTTTGTTATTCAGAAATGGGAATCACACTGATACATCATCATGATAATTATCCGATTAATCTCAGGAGAGGTTTCAAAGATTTTTGTGGAATTTAGGAATTTGAATTTGAATTTTCCTGAAACTCGATGGCTATGGATCCAGATAAATCAAGAGTTTGTCATCCAAAAAACAATGGTGCTAGTGTTGATCTGGGGGTTTCTATACATCATGAATAATTACAAGACTGTATACAGTAGGGTACATTACTGACCTCTGGGTTCAAACTGGTGGTACTCCTTTGTCTTGAGGACTGGGTGGGAGATCCACAACCAAGGGTGGTGCTTCCTCAGCTGGGGGATCAAGTAGTGGGTGACAAAGCCCACTGTCCCGGCCAGAGCATACAGCACGATGGTCACAAAGGGCTGGGACAGGATGAAGATGAATAGTTTGACAAATCAGTTAGAGAAAGTAAGAGGCAGTGGATAAGAAGAGGAAACAATTAAAGATCCCACCTTGAGAGACAGGAACACGGTGCTCGCGGTGATGGCGAAGGTCAGGATGTAGGCGACAGAGCACACGACCACGTCTGACAGCAGAATCTCCTTCTGTAGAGCACAAGAGGAAGGAGGAGCTGCAATAATTAATGATCCCCGTCGAATGGAAACGCATTTGTTTGTCAGGACGGTTTAGGTGTGTGATTAGTTCTGTCTAATTGTTCTGAGCCTTTAATTTTTTTGTTTTTTTGCAGATCAAAGACACGGCAGCTCGAGAAGAGTTAAGAGCTTCACAATCCCCATTAAAAGGCCGGCGGGAGGCTTGTTTTGTCTGATGCATAATTCCCTGTAATCGCATGCAATGATCGACAATAACAGCAACTGTTTTACTGTCTTGGTGCTCTCACGTACAGGATGCATGAACTCCACAACTGTGATAATTAACGTGAGGCTACAGCAGAAAGATAATGTATTCAAAGAGCTACAGTAAATCACACAAATGTCTGATTATCACCTGAACTCATCGTCTTCCACTAACAACAACACTTGTGAAAAAAAGCTGCATCATATCAGTTCATTTCTATATTAATCCTCAGTTACCATTGAGTTCTGCAGTTTCTCAGGCAGAGGGTCTTTAATGTCTGTAGCTTCCTCCTCCTCTTCTTCACTCTCCCCCAAGGTAGGCATTATCTTTGACTTGATCAGAGATCTGCAATTAATTAAAATCATCACAAGTAAAGGACGACAGCATCAAAAACAATCTTATTTACTGAACATGAACTATTTTTTTGGCACAAAATCTAAATGTGGGAAAAAGTATGGAAAAAGTTGAAAATTTTAACATGAGTTTAGTTTTCATGTGTGAACCATTAACATTTCTCGTGATTCATGTAATAAATTCAAATGTGAATTATTTGTGGTTTTTTAGTTTGTATTTCTAACATTTTGATTCAGCTGTTGACAATTTGAAATGACAATATTTATTCATATTTAACTCTCAGCTTGTGTAGAAATTACTCAACAAATAATAAAGTATGAAAATAGAGAGTGCAGTCGGTGCATTAACCACTGGCCCTCATTTCCTCAGGTCTCCTCTCTAATGTTTTATTTATTTCAAAACCATTACAGAGGATTATGTGCGTGGTAGTCAGGCCCAGTGTGTGCACGCGAACAGCACACACACACTGATACTCACACTAGTACTGACGGGTCACTGCTTTGTCGACTGAGGTGGTAGGAGAAGACCACCAAAAGGCCACAGAAACCAGAGAACAAAGCAGGGGTGTGCTGCTCATCCCACGGCTCCTGTAACAACACACACACACACATCAGTGTGAATTATACCATCATGTAAATCATGTTTCAAAACTACTTGTTTTCCATTTTCACGGTTTAAAAGCTCCTTCCTTCACCAGTTACAATCTTGTAGTCACTTTTGAAGGATGACTTGCAGCACTTTATTTTGCTGCAGCTCTGCTTAGCTCCATCAGTGAAACTCCCTGGCTGCACGCTATTTATAACTGCCTGTCTTCTTCTATTCCTATAACCAGGAGGATGACCACAAAAACAAACTCAATACAAAAAGAAAAAAAGGAGAAAAAGGCTTTGCTGTGTGTTTCTGTTTTCCACCTTGAGAGCTCCGAAGCAGAAGCCGTAGAGCAGAGACAGCGCGATCAGACTGCGTAGGATGCTGTAGACTGCAGAGATGAGACTTGTAGCAGCTGAGACACACAAATTAGAGTGAGGATGAAAACACATATACAGAGAAACAAGCTGTAGTAGTGGTAGTAATGGTTTTCAAGGCAGTGATAGCTTCTCATGTAACAATGTGATGACATGAGTCAAATAGGCTGATTCACTGTCTTGGTGATGCAGATTACCTGAATTCTTGAGTGTTACATATGTTACATATTTTTCAAATTTGGGTAGTTTATTTATAATTATGAATATTTACTGTTTTAGGGCTTTTAATGCTGAATACAAACTACACAGACAACACATACAGGCATCAAACCAGGGCCACACATCAGACATTAGGACAGAAGATTCATATCAACATCTGTCAAGGATCTGGATTAAAGAACAACATCTTTAACTAACCTGTGCCTCCAAAAAAATGCATGTCAATCTGCTCCAGCAGGTAAATGGTGAATGTGTTGATCTGAGGGAACAGACCCACCAGGAAAGTGATTGGGAAGCAGTAGGTAAAACCTGTTTAACGCATAAGAAAAAAGACATAAGAAAATAAATGATACATTGAAACAAATAAAGTCAGTGCTGTGCAGGACTCTGTGAGGCCAAGCTCTTCTGGATGTTTATCCCTACCCACTAACAGGTCTCGTAAAAAGCGCAATGCGTCATGGCAGACGATGGTGACCCCGTACAGGGTGGAGACGGGCAGGTCCTTTCGCCTCAGCAGCTGCTCCAACAGCCAAATCAGAGTGCAGAAAATACAGAAGTAGGCCGCTCGACTGTAGGCCACAAGCTGGTTGTGACCCTGAGGAGACACATATATCAACACAGAGAAGTTAGGGTGTAACACAGTGATACAACGTAAGGGCGGTAGTAGGTTCCATCACAGTGACATAACAGCTACCAACCAAGATAACTACACTGCTACAAATTTGCATCATATTAGGATGACTGCTCATGTGTCTTGCACTTTCACAGTCACATGACACAAGAAAGCAAGCTCCAAAAATGGACAGACCAAGTAGCTGAGGCAGCAGTGAAAACATTACTATGTTTTCACTGCTGCCTCAGTTACTCAAGTTATTCATAGGAAAAGGGAACTGTTAGGAAATTCATGACAACAGATTTGAAAGACAGACAACATGCATCACTGAAGAGGAAGACAGGTCAAAGGTTGAAATAAACCAACAGCAATATAATGTCAAGTTTTGTTAATATTCATAATTAGTAATTGGAAATAGAGCCTGACATGAGTTTGTTTCCTCTGTGACATTAAACTCACGTGTGTTGGGGAAGCTGCATCTGGTTGAACACTCTGGAAACAAAAACACAGAAGTCTTTGTTGAATCATCGACTAGAAATTACTAAGAAAACAGTTGAAAACAGCAGTGACAGTTCATCAGAAAAGTGATGAGGCAGAGCAAACAGGAAGTAGTAGCAGTCTGAGGTCAGCTTTACTTGTAAACTTAAATATCCAAGCTGGTTATTTTTCCAACATCAAATGATCACTCAACCCCTTCAGATTGAAAGATAATGGCTGATCTGATTTTACCTTCAATAAGGAATACTGGCAGCTGGCGATGACTAGGCAAAACTGAAAGACCCAGAAGTCTTTGAAGCAGCCGTGGTTGAGAAGCACAAAACCGAGGAAAGAAACCAGGAAGGCCATGAAGACTGCAACTAGATTCTCCAGAACATCCTGGTTTCTTTAGAAAAACAGCACATACGACAGCAAAAGTGGGTTATAAGGCAGGACAACCAACAAAAAATGTCTAAATGTCACAAGTCAGATTTGAGATGGCCAGTGGGGAGAGTTTTGTGTGTTACCTGTCCAGAAGAGCGAGCAGGGTGAGTCGGTCGTATAAAATGTTGATCCACTTCCCAGGAAACAGTTCAAGTTTGTAATAAATCTTCTTGGTCGGTTTTTCCTGAGTGGAAGTCTCTGAGGATTCATCCAAAGAGTCCTCTTCCTGCACACAAGCACAGATAATTTACACCAACATGAATTCAGCTGCAGAGATACAGGAGAGAAAAAGAGTCATATGTTTTATATCTACATGATTTTCAGTGTGCAGTAACTCAAAACACACTCCGGGTCGCCATAAGTCCACGGAGTGACATGTTTTTCACACTGTATGACAAATACACACATTCAACGTGGTGCATTAATGATTCAGCAGTGAGTCTGTGTAGCTTCAGCTTCAACAACTGATCCAGGCCCATTGTGTCACTGCTGCTGATCTGCATCCAGCCCTGATGTAGACTAACTCAGGGCTGATATTACTGCCTCTGCTTCAAGTCAATGAATCACAGTTTGACAAAGAGAAAGTACTCATTGTGTCACTTCACTTATGTCACCCCCTGAAGACCTCAAATTCAATTTTTGTTTTAAAACTTTATTTATGTGTCAACTCCTAATTCTAATATCTAATGTACATGATTGTGAGATAACCCAGAATTGTTTAATATTTGTATTTATTAATAATTTTGAATTAACTATCTAACTAATTAATTAACTATCTGTCTATTAATTTAATTGTTAATTTCTCACAATTGTCTTAATACAACATAGCAAAACCAATTTTAGGAGGCATCATAAACCCAAGACAGAGACTACATCAGTGTTTGCTTTCCAGCAGACTTTTTATTCACTCTCTTCACTGGCACACTGCTATTTTTTTCTGTATGTTACCTCCACTAACTGTAGATTAGTGAAACAGCATGAAACAATAGGGAGTAGTGACCATTATATTACCTATGAATGTGCTCTCATGTGGGTCCTTGTGTGTATGCAGAAGATACAAACAACATAGTAAAAAATAAAACATAGTACCACCTATAACAGCACTCAGACACCATACATGCATGGGTGTACTGTAACTATCTTTAGTCCCATCAGGTTCAGTAAACAGTGGATGTTTTTAGTTTGCAGAGAAGAGGATTAAAAGTCAACATAGACTAAAAACCTGGAATATCTCCGGGTGCGTCCTTCGTGGCCGAAGCCTGTGTGCAGGGATGATACGTCTCTGGAAAGGACAGTCGGCGTGACCTCCCACCAGGCCGTCCTGACACTCCGAGTTAGAGGAAGTCGACAGCAGGTCACTGAGGATGCACACAAGCACGGACAACGGGCTGATGTTAATGTTTGCAATAAACCTGATTATCCAAGATAAGATGAAGTTGCAAATAAGCACAATGAAGCAGCTTGGTGCAGGTAAAGGAGGAAATTACAAAAAGGAGTAAAACAAAGGTTTGACAACAGTACCACATGTTTCCAGTGATGAGCTCAGCTCCTAGCGGCAGGTTGAGGGCTCTCTCTGCATACAGCTTGCGAGGCCTGTCTCCTGGTGAAACAAGCAGATAACAAACAACTTAGCTAAGAATTCCTATGTGAATATGTGATGCACTACAACTGATATGTGGGTTTTATTTATCTTCACCATCACACACCAGACACTGGACTGTAACTGAACTACTGAACAAGCTCAACATCCTGGAGCTGTTTCAAAAAAATGTAATTTAATCTGCCAGATTTTTTCTGAGCTGTTTCAAAAGTGAAACCATCAGCTGCTGGCAGTACCTCCCACACACACTGTATATTTGTGCAAATATTATGAGTCCATCCCAGTACACTCACTAGGTGTATTTGCAGCACCTCTTTGTTGTTTCTGACTACATGTGAGTCATCTCAACTTGTCTTCAGCAAAAGATTAAAAAAACATTACATTTCCAGGAACTAATGGGAATCACTGCTTACTGTGTACAGTATGGAAGGTGTAGGCCTCTTCTTTGTTGGTGGCCTCTGGTCTGCAGATGACCTGCAGCATGGAGCTCTCTGACTGGGAGGTTTGTGAGGGCAGGGAGTCGTAGTCTGGATCCTTCTCTCTGTCTGTCTGTGGACTAAAGAGACAAAATGAAACCATGGTAGATCCTCAAATCTAAAACTTTGTGCTGCAAACATATGCGTGTGAGTGAATACAGCGTGCTTGTCTACAGGCATCCATACCTGTCTGGAGATACTATTGGGATGTGTGTGGGTGGCATAGCCTGTAGTGTGTCAGTAGGCAGGCTGGTGGGTGGTTTGGGTCTCTCTGGTTTGCTTTCTGTCTTGGTCTCTGTTGCTGTATCATCTGGTCTGGAAGCCACACTCAGATTCTCTACAAACAGATAAATTAACACAAAAATGAAAAGTCAAATATAAAACCTCAGCTAATGGTGAGATGACTCATTCATTTCTTTGTTTGCTTGGAAGTGTTAGAGCTGCACTAGTCATTTTTATGCTGCAGTTGAAGGCTGCTCAGACTAAAGAACCCACAGAGAATTGGCATTCACTGCACACACGTCCTCATCACTTCTATGGAGAGTTTTAGCATCTTTCAGTGCAGGTCGTTGGTTTTAAGCCCCACAACTTAACTGGTTTGGTGCAACTTCACTTCCCTTGAAAGAGCTTTGACAAAAAATGTCCCGCAGGAGCTGGTAGAGACCAAAAACAGACCCAACAGAGTGAAATATTTCAAATGAAGATGATAATATTCTGCTTCTACCACCAGAAAAAAAACATTCATTCTGATCTAAAGAACACCAGAGGAAGTAGTATTTTCATCTAATTAAAGGCTGCAAACCCATTGGCTACCATCATAAGCTGTTAGCTTCTAGTTTGCAATAGTTTAACTGAATAACCAACCCCACAACATTAGCTCAGGGCTGAAACACTACAAAAGTCAAAGAGATGCAGCTCACAAACCAGTGGTGACATTTTGCTCTCCCATGCATTTCAGTCTGAACATTTGCATTAACTTTTACACCTAAAAGCTCCAATACACCAGAACACTTGTTTTCATTTATGTTGCCTGACTGTGTGGGATGTGTGTAGGCAGCACCCCACAGATGTAGATAAAGGAGATGGAGCTAAAGGAACAAACCCTCTTGCTGAGAATCACCTTCTTCTGCAGTTCCTGCTTCCTGTTTCTGTTCAGGCCCCTCCTCCTCCTGTGTGCTGGCCCCTCCCCCTCTGGTGCTGAGGGACCCCAACAGGGAGACAAACTCCAAGAAGTTGGACTCGTTGGGAATCTGGCCTTCCTTTGCTTCCAAATCTGACTTGGAACTGGTCATGGTGGACTAACAGAGAGAGAAATGTTTGTATGTATGCACAGACAGATGGATGGAGATGACTGTGATAAAGATACAGAAATAGAAACGGAGCCACACTGCCAACATACTGTGTTTTGTGAGCGATCTGAAAGCAGAACGGCATCTTTCCCACTGTCCATGCTCAGCCCACGGATGTGAGTCCTTCCACCGGGCCCATAGCGGCCCAGTGCTGGCGGCAGACGCAGGAACCCTTGTGAATCCACATTCGGATCCAAAGGGTCTGTGTCGTCGGGGTGGGAGTGAACATCAATCCCAGACGAGCTGTTATCATTTGTCAGCTGTGGACTCGGCGTGCTGTCAGAAGTCATCTGCGGACCGAGATGCCCCTGGTCTTGATCTGGACACTCCAGCGTGGTCGAATCAGAGCTGGTAGTCTCTTTACAAAGGTGGAACTCCTCAGTCGTTGTTGTTGTCGTCTGCTGTTTCAGGGTGGGATCGTCCTCGGAGCAAGCCGCCTCATCTTCCTCCTCCAACTCCTGCTTCTCCTCCTCGGGGGAGTCGAAGGTGATGACGGGGATCTTGATGTGACATTCTCCTGCCTCCTTCTGGGCCTTGCAGGACACACACAGACATGTCACACACACATTGTAACAACTATCGAGCTACTGGATCACGGTGTGTGGCTGGACATGCACAGAAATGCACACCAAACACATCAGACTGATTTTGGGGGATAATATGTAAAAGAAGATGTAGAATATTCCCATTTGATGGAAGGATACAACTAGAAAATCATGGAATATAGCAATAACAATTCATATATACAGGATATAATACTGTGAAATAGTGAAATGAAATGTTTTAACAGCTTTAAAGCTACTGCCGCCACTTCAAAGATATACCTGTACATGGGGAAAAACTGATGCTCAGAAGAGGCTGAAAATGATTCTCACCTGTGCATTCTCCAGAATGCTCTGCTTGACGCTCTCCTCCAGCTGAGCAGCGGTCTGAGGGTCACAGCTCATGGTGATGATGATCTTCACCGTATCACTGTCATCCAGGCGAACCGATGCAGGCCCGGGGACAGAGTTGTCCACCAGAACCACTTCAATCTCATCAGAACAGTACGTCTCCTCCGGTGGCTCAGCCTGACAGACGAGACAGATGGAGGGAATCACAATGACAGATGAATTCCTCCTCATCAAGAGTGTGTCATCTTTTTTGGAAGCATGAATGGTCTGTCATTTGTGTCCAGTATGTCAAATTAAAGCCTAAATATTTGCAGCTTCAGATGAACTGCAGCTGAAAGGCCTACCTGTGCAGGGGGTTCTGGGATGTCGATGAGTTCATCCTGGTGGTCGGTGGGATTCTCCAGTGAGTTATTGTTGGCGTCTGAAGACTCTTTTTTCCCCTCACTCTCGTCCTCGCTCTCATCTTCACTTCCCTTAGAGGGAGGCAGACCTTCATCAGCTGTTTCCCCGTCTGCACTCTCTTTGTCTTCACAGTCTTTCTCCTCTACCCTGTCCTGCTCCGAGTCTTTCTCCGCTGTTCTTTCCTGCTCTGACTGCTCTCGGTCAGTCCCCGTCAAAGAGTTTTGAACTTCCACTCCTTCTTTCACAGCTCCAGATTCAATTGTCTCTGCATCCATTTTCCCACCAGCGGATCCAGGCCGCATCTCTTCTCTTTCAGCCCGGGACGGAGGCCTCTGCTGGGCCTGCAGAAGGGGGGCGGCTTGGTCGGGATTGGGACTGGAGAGGTCATCTGGAGAGGGCTCTGGGCTTGGGTGCAGCCCTCCCTCCACTGGCTTCTCTTCTGCAGCACTCTCACCCTGTCCTGAAATGAAATGGAATCCAAAATTTCATTGTAGATTTAAAGTCTAAAAACTACTCTAATCCTAAACTTCCTGCCATGGAAATGTGGCCTCTCATTTGGCTACAGTGATAACACAAAACAGTTGCAGTATTTTGTAAAGCAGTATTTGCCAGTCACAGATAGATATCTTCAATTTGCTATAAAATGAGCTGCAGAAGGCAGATCAATCCTCCGGTTATTAAAAACAGATACAACAGTAAGTTACAATTGTGCAATGATTTTGATGCAATGCACCACAGTGATTATAACCCCCATTTTCTGATCAGCTGACTTGGCTCTGACTAATCACCAGTGCATTAGGTCATAAATTTACTGGAAGCAGTCAGCTGGTCCTTATAGCTGCAAACTGGCTCACTGCTAAGTCTGTTGCATGTCAGAGCGATTTTACCACAACGATGTGTTTGCAAAAAAGGAACTTGTCCATCTATATCAGTGCATTAGGGAAGTGGAAGAGGGCTGGACTCCAGTGATTCTGACAATTCAGTACACAGAGCACCAGTTCCCCCAGATCACACACAAGGCCTCAATGGCTGCAATAACAAAGTCAGTGTAACTGTTGCTGTGCCACACATTGCTGTCTTCTACATCCAGGCCTCACTCCGTAAGGGCTTATTTATCATTTGGTCATATAGTTAGTGTTATTTTTAGTATTCCACCTTATTATTTATAAGTCTTTTTTTAAGCTCTGTCACGAATCATTCATTCATCAGCTTGATGGAAAATGTCCTGTAGGTTATGGATACATTCAGCTCTTAACCTAACAATGTCAGCACAAAGACAACATCAGCAATATGCAATCCAGTGGTTCAAACACAAATAGAGGGAAGAACTGCACTATGCTGGAATAAAACCTCACAAAATCTGTAAAGACGTTTCTCCTATAAAAAAAACAACAAAAAACACTTTAGGTCTTTGTATTTTCATGTGTTTGTAAGTATTCAGCCTCTGGTCTGATCTGTTTCCAAAGTCACTAACACTGATCTAGAACTAGATTGTTGATACATCAGCCTCAGCGGTGAAACTTCAATGCAGCTCATACGTATATGTACGCACCACAATCCAATCACAAATTTAAATAAAGCTGTACAATCAAGGGTTGGTAAATATAGATAAAACATATCATGCTTTAACAACCGTCTCTGTCTCTCTCTGTCTCTCTTTCTGTATACTAATAAAACAGTATTGTAAAGATATACAGAGAAGTTAGGTAGGTCAGTGTGACATAGATGTATTATCTAAGACACTTTAAGCACTTAATAATGGCTACACTGAGCAACAACGGACATAAACTGGGACAAACATGCAGCCAAACAAACGCAGGCTGATTTTCACCTTCTGTACTTTCAAAGAGAGAAAACAATGAATCAGATTACACATCTTCAGTACTCATTTCCATACAACACAACAAGCCAAGCTGACTTCCAAAGTTCGGCTGTTTCCTGGGGAATATCAGAGCATGCACCGTTGTAACTGTAAGTAACAACAGATGGGTGACAAATTATAGGAAGAAACCAACATAAAGTGTCTTTGTGAGGTTTTGGTCCACAACAAGCAGCCGGATCAGCTTCAGTCAGTTTAGCACAGAGTCTCTGAAACTCTACTGGAGGGATGTTATTCAAGTTCCTTAAAGACATAATCCCTCCTTCAGTGTTTGATGATGCTTGGAAAAGAGTGCTGTCTTGCACCTCTGTCCAAAGTCTGGCATACAGTAGTTGTTCAATTGTTCTGAGAACAGGGTGAAATGTCCTTGGACAACAAGTTTTCCTAAAATGTTCTCTGTCTCTTAAAACCAGTGCACCAGTGAATTTAGATATCTTTCTAAAGTCTGACCATGTTTTACATGGGAGCTATAGTCAAAATCTACCTTTGAGACGCTGGCCTGTGGAAGGCCAAAGTTAACAAAGTATTCACACTCAGCAGGCAGCAGTGACACATCATGCCCTGTATTTGTTATGTTTCTCTGTTCATTTGTTTAGGTTTTCTCTATAATAGTTCCCCATCTGAATCTCACCTTCCAAGGTCTTCACCTCGTCTGACTTTGAACAGTCCTGTTGTGGAGGAGAGTTCAGAAGTACAAGATTAAAACCAGGACGTGATGCAGGTTGACACAGTGTTTGCTGTGCTGTATGTTCACACTAGCAGGTGTCACTCAACTCACCACACCAATCAGTCCCGGGTTGGTTTCAGTCTGCTTCACTGTCACCTGGATCACCGGACTGGGACGCTTACGCGCCAGCATCGTCATGGCAACACTGTCGGGGACTGTGCTGCTCTTCCTATGAGACGGAAACCAGACATAGAGGAGAAATAAAATGATGATGACGGAAGGATTGGGAGTCTCTGTGGATGTTAGACACGTCAATACTCCACTTTTAGAGGAAATTATCCACCCTTCACTCTCAGTCTGTTATGTATGGAATACTAAAAGATACTGAAGAAATTAAGAGAAATGGAGTCGTATAGGAAGCTATGGATTTCTTTTATTAGTCTCTGTGCAGATCAAGTGTGTCAGAGCCGAGTGGCCGACGCTGACCTCCCCTCATTAGCTTGCACTTTCACCACAGCTGCACCGAGCCTCTGAAAAACAGTGGAAAGTGCCTGAGAAAAATCAACACATGCCGTGGAAGAAAAAGGAAGAAATAAATACACAAATCACGTGAGGACAGGTTATACTATACTTAGTATTAATGGTATTATTCTGAAAGGAGGTCTCAGGCCAAAAATGTACAATTTCATTTTAATAATTAAGTTGTATCATGAGGGATTTAGCCCTCTGGCCTAGATTTTGTAATGGCTAACCTAGCTAACATGGAGCGACAATGCCAGTTTGCTGAATGTGAATATACATTATATCTCGGCCGCATAAAGGTAAAGCCACATTTGTAGTTACTCCTCAGCTATTTTTAGCTGTGTGTGTGTGTGTTTGTGAGGGTTTACCTGATGTTGGCGGGCAGGCAGGAGTCCGAGGCGTTACTTTTCCGGTCCTGGGCCTTGCTGAGGTCGGAGAGGCTGCTGCGGACCACTGCCTCGCCCTCATCGAACATCAGGTGCAGCCGGTAGTTGGCCAGCTTGATGAGGATGAAGAAGATGGTGATGGAGGTGCAGTAGATGCTCAGGGCCATGGTGGTAGGGGGCAAGGCCTGCGGAGAGGAGAGGAGAGAATATGATATCTCCAGAGTCTCGTGACTCCACTGGATCAGCGTTTGACGTGCTGCTTTGAGCTGTAGCTGGATAGAAAAGCACTACCTGTCTCATTTCAACTTATCATATGTAAGTGAAATTTGGCAAGAGGCACCCTGCCACCCCAAGTGTATTACAAGCTCAGTGAACCACAAGATCTCATTTGATTAATTGGCAGCCTAATGAATTTTATTGATCCCCAGGGGAGGAATGGCCCATAGCAAAGTACAGGAAGATTAAAGACAAAGCATCTGCATCATTGCTGACATGAGTCATACTGTTCTGGACAGAGTTCCTGCTTTGCTGGATGTGGACTCTGCAGGTACAATTTGTCATCAGCTTATGTTTGTTTGCTCCTCCACTTTCTGGGCGTCATTTATGTTGTGCTGTATGTTGTGCGTGACCTTCAGATAAAATGGTCACAAAACTGAAATTCGAAACATCCCATCCCGGAGAGCTTGTGTTGTTTTCGCAAGGGAAGCAGAGGTTGTTTTCAAACAGACTGAGAAAACTGCCAGCGACAAATGCTCTGGTATAACTTCAGCGGCAAAAGCTGTTAAACATCTGGGTTGTCACAGTCTGAATCTGTTACTTGCCCGCACTAACCTGCATTCATTGATGGCTAATTTGGGATTTACCCTAGCGTAATAGTGGACTTAACCTTAAGTTACAGGGCAGCACATAAATGAGGGACACGTTTTTGATCATTAAATGTAGCGGGGTGTGTAGCGCTTAAAAATTAGCCTTGATTTACAATATCAAAAACAGACGCTGAAGAGATTTAGGGAGCAATAACAATGCATAATTGTAAAACTGCAATAAATAACAAATAATTTCCTGACAAAGCCGACTGAGATACACACAATAACAGTAAGGGTGTGCATAATCAGATCATTTATCAGCTATAGCAGCTAAGGTCAAGGTGTTTGACCTGTATAGCTGCAACTTTCTGTTTTATTCATGCCACCATAACGCAGTGTAAAGTGAAGGCAAGTCAAAGGTCACTGAGGATGTCCCTTAAAATTAGGAGTTAAATTGGATGCATTATTCCCCTGGGCTGGGACAATGAGAGAAAGTGTCCTCCTATATCAAATCTACAGGGTAAACGACTCTATCAAAAACCCAGATGGAGGCTCCTCCTCACACAGGATCTTATCAGTGGGAGTGAGGCAGCAGCAGCAGCAGCAGCCCTGTGGTGCACCTATTAAAAAGGCCATGACATGGAAATATTGGTGAAACACAGTTTCATGCTTCCTGCCACATCCAGGAGCAGCCACGCGTTCCGTCACCGCATGCGGGGGAAAACACTGCGACAGTGGCGTTTTTCCAACAACCCACCCCCCCAACACCCCCCAGCAGCAACTACACAATGAAAGGTGTTAGATCCATGCATGTTTATCCAAAGACGGATAAACCACCGCGTGAATAAAAAAATGTCACCCCTAGGTAAAGGTACCGTGAACACCTCACACCCCCCCCTCACGGCCTTTAACGTGATGTTCCCTGATTTAAAAGAAAGAAAAAACTCACCAGATGGAGAGACAGGGGCAACATAAGGAGGAATATCCACAGATAGAGGTGGCACGAGTTGTTGAATTTGTTCTGGTCCGGTTCGTGGTACCAGCCCCCGGTCAAAGATGCCCAGACTCCCTGTCGCAGGGTCTGCACAACCTGGGAGCCCATCTCTCCTCCTCTCTCCTCCTCTCCGCTCAGGTTGGACGGACCGATGATGATGATGATGATGCTGCTGCTGCTGCTGCTGCTAGGCTACAATGAAATGATCTCCTCTAATGCATGCTACAGTCGCTACGCCTCCATGTTGGGGTGATAGCTACAGCACGTCTCCACAGCCTTCTCTTTCATGCCTCATCCGTCTTCCTCGGTGTTATCCTGTCGTCTGCCTTTTCCCATCCCAATGTCGATTCGTCCATCGCTGCTGCTGCTGCTGCTGCTACCGCGGTCCTCATCTCGTCCTGATCGCCTCTCTCC
>OMNW01025158.1:0-11686 GCA_900303245.1 Selene dorsalis
CACTTGGAGTGTGTGTGTGTCTGTGTGTGTGTATAAGTGCGTGTGTGTGTGTGAATGTGTGTTTACATGTGACCGTGCATGTCGGCGTGCGTATCTGCTTTGGTTGGCTTACACATACATCCCTCTTCACTGACTCTTGAATGAAGGGATCACTAAAATTGGTTGTCTAGGAAACAGATTTCTGGAGCACAATGTACAATTGACTAACAACTGCGAGGTTCTGTAACATATGACTTTTTTTTTTTTTTACATTTCTCGCTGCTTTTTGCCAGTTAAACAATGCGCTACACAATCTCTCTGCCACAGTGAACGTTTTGGCGAATTTGAAGCTGACAGAATGGATGAAAACCTTTCTTCAGTGGTTTGCAGCAGGCAAAGAGAAGCTTGAAAACCCCTGAACAAAGGCAGCTGTATGTTATACAGCGTTGATGTGAAGCTGTGCAGATGAATGAATGTGTACGACCTCACTGTGTGGTGTCTGTCTTTAGCTCACCGGTCTGTCTCCTTGCTGAACTGCCCCTTCCCCACGTCATTAACGGCACAGAGGCGGAACTGATAGGAGCGCGCCGGGATCAAACCATTGACCGTCACCGCTGTGGACTCTGGCTCAATATTGGCCAGCAGGATGGCCCAGGGAGCATCTGTAGCGAAGGAAGGTCACATGTTACACACTTGTTCTGTATGTACACTCATATTGTTCACTGTTACGCTAACCAGTCACGTTAACATCCCAGAAAATGTAACTAGGGAAGGAGTGTAACATTTCTACTAATGTCACTAATATTCAGAAGGGATCCTCTATTTCATGCCTGCGATCATTTTGCCACGGCGTAACATTTTCTAAAAACGTGAATTCATTAAAAACCACTAAGTCGTGCTGAGAGAAAAAGAAGCGAGGAGAAACTGAACGAAAGAGAGGAGATTACAAGCCCAACACACGCTCTTACACAACATCTACTTAAGTTCAACATTCTAGGTACACACAGAGCTGTAAAGGGATTTACTGTAGCACAGCTTCCATTTCCAAGTTAAGATTAAAAGGAATGATATTCATTCTTAATTAGTCTTATTGATCCTGCTTTAAAATTCTCTGTCAGGTGCTTTGGTTTATTTGATGCAAGAAAGGAGAAAAAAAAATCTAAACAACCAACATCTAATGTCTTTTTCACACATTGTTGCAGGATCGGCCCCAGTGGTTCCCTCTCACCCAGCCTGACTCATTAGAAATAAACTGTGTAGACATGACACAAAGAGTCAGAGAAGGGAGGAGAGCTGGAGGAGGATGCATGGACAGGAGGAGGTTAGGATGTTACGCTGACTTACTGTTCTCAGAAACCTCCAGGATGTAGCGTATGAGAGGACTGTTGCCATCAAAAGGCTTGGCCCAGGCCAGGTCGATGGCTCTTTTTTCAGATGTGCTCAGCTCGGCTGTGGGGTTCTCCGGGGCATGGGGCAGCTGCCTGCAGGGAACAGCAGGACAACTTCGATAAATAAAAGGATCTTTCCCATCACAGCAAATCCTCCGTGGCGCCGGAGAGTTACCGGGGCATTTTGCTCCTCTCTTGAAACGTCGCTTGTATGAATCTCAAACAAAGCTGAATGTTTTATAACAGAGAGATCAGTCGGACAGGTGATGAAATGTGGTGAGACAAGACAGCAAAGATGGCTCCTTGTCAAGATGGACACACGAGCAAATAAAACGAGATGGATATCATCAGAGGGGAGAAATGGATTGAAAGGCAGAAGGAGACAGATAGGGAGAAAACGCACAGACAAAGACATGAATAAATGAGGCCAAAGCTGGGGATCATTAATTCATTTGGCCATAAATTCAGATAAGCACAGACTGATTGATAGATAAACCTCATAGCAAAGGATGAACACAGACAGCAACTCAGTCAAAAGGCAGCCAGCCAATAAAGTGGCCGATAGTGGGACAAAGGAAGACAAAAACTATCAGTCAGTCAGTCAGTGAGGTAAACCAAATCGTGGATGTCTCATTTATATTCAGCTTACTCTCGCCGCAGCGGCTCAGTGTGTGAAACAGAAACAGGAAAAGTTTCGGAGGAAGAGAAGATTTAAGGCGACAAAAACAATACAGATGTGTGTGTGTGTACATGTACAAGTGTGTAAGTGTGTGTGTGTGTAGTATCACACATTGGGAATGGAGGAGGAGGTCCCCTGGGGCTGGAAGTGTGTCGGGTGAGAATGAGGACAGGGAAGGTGAGGAAGAACAGGCGTCATTTAAGTGGAAATGACTCAGAGGTGTCAATAAGAAGAGGCAGGATGGCAGGGAGAGGGTTGGCGGTGATAGGCGCATGACTTGCTCTTGCGCACGTGTGTGTGTGTGCACATGCACGTGAACATGCTCCTACCTGTGTCTTTGCACAGGAGTATATTGGAGGAACAAGAATGTGAGAAATGAAAAAAAAAGGAAAAGGAGAAGATAGAAAGTCAGGCAAGCGAAGAAGGCCAGAGGGGTTTACCTGACACGGAGGTGAGCGCTGCGGGAGTCGTTGCCACCAACCGAGGTGACTCTGCATGTGTAGGTGCCGATGTCACCCGACCAGGTTTGGGAGATGTGGAGGGTGCCGTCTGCATCCAGGCGTATGCGAGGGGTGGACTGGACGTTGATCATGATGCCCTCTTTCTCCCAGACATGCCTGGCACACAAAGTGCTCATCAGCAACAGGAAATCAGTTCAAAGAAAAATTTTTACTTGCACAAAATAACTGCTTTTAAACCTTGCTGTCATTCACACGTTTCACAGAAAGCCAAAATCAACATCACTCGTTTTGGAGCCTCGCTTTTTTTGTTTTTTTTTGTAAATTACTACTATAGATTTCATGACAAATTTGTAATCATGATCAGCTGCAATGTTGAACTCAAATGAGAATAAGACTTAAGATGACTTAATAAATACACCATGAGAAATGGTCTGACCACACACAAAGTCAACTGAAAAACACAAAGCAATATGAGCAAACAAACATCTACTCTATGTAGCATGAAATTAGGATTTGTACAAATGCTGCAAGGTGGAATTTGCCTCAAATGTACCTTTAACCTTTTCAATACAGATAGGATAAATTCCCCAGTCACATTTGGAGTCAGTAAATACAAATGTTACAAGTAATTGCTAATAAAGCCACAGCTCATTGATCTGGTTGCTAGGTTTTTCAGCTTTATTCTTATTCTTACTCTTGCAGCCTCCTAATATTAGCATCAATTAACTTCTGTTCAGGCAAGGTGGCTAATTGATTCCTATCAGTAACTTCTTTTATGCTGAGAGGTCTATTAATGGACAGCAAAACATATTCTAATTGTATTTACATATATTCTATGTCATGCAAAAAGTGAGATTCTATGCATTTAAACTCTTAACCACTGTTAATCAATGCAGTAGAAATGTCACCACTGTTGTATGTAGAAAACACATTCAGTCATTGCAAAACCTGGCTTACATCACTAAGTTACCACCTGCCGGGATGTAAACTACGAAGTAAACTTGCATGTCAGCTTCAGATGGAGGTTTAACTCTTTCTGACAATAAAGAAACAAAGAAACTGAAGTTTGCATTGTCTTCTGTTCTACCACAGTCTGAGCGGAATATGGTATTAGTGAGATATTTCATCTTTCTCCCCTCCATCTCTTCAGACTCGCCATCAGAGCTGCCCTGCATGCATATCATAGTAGATGACGGCTGCATATCAAACGATGGATTCACACTCATCAAAACTGCACAGCTCAAACGTAGCTTCAGATGTCGCCTTCTCTTTTGAGTAGAAAGGGACAGAATGGTCTATTGATCGCTACTGATGTCGGCTACAAGCTCGGAATTCAGTACAAAAAAACAACAACAACAAAAAAAACCCCTCTGTTGTGATGGTTTGTGTGCAGCTGTGGTCTGGACTGCCATTTTATAAGACGGAGGTGTGTGAGAGAAACACTTTTGTGATACACACGCACAGCAGCGGTCGACAAATGTGTAGCATGTGTAGGTGTTTGGCTTTGTACAAATGGAATGTCTTGGTCACAAGCTGCAGACACAAGCTTTCTGGATCCGAGCAGAGTTTTCTGTACGTGTTTATGTGCATTCCTTGGAGCCATTAACGTGCCTGTGGGGGAACTAAAGCCTAGCAGTGACAGCGGCGACAGCAGCAGCAGTAGCATGTCATAATAAGATACAAACAGGTAAATAATGAATATTGTGTGCACGGGCTAGTGAATGACTAATTAGCACTGAAAGGTGGAGGAAACAATACAGCAAGAATTAGCTATTGTTGCCTCTTCAATAATGCATGCCTACACGTCTACTGTACATTTTTAAGTATTCACTTTCAGGTATACAGGATGATAAATACAGAAAGATATGCCGGGCAAAATGTGTGCAAACAAAAAATGTGCATCCAGTCAACCCCCTTTTGTTGGCTAAAGGAAGACATGGCTCACTCATTAGTATCTTTACAACCACTCCCAACCAAATTCACAATCCCATGGTCAGACGCTCACATGCATTAGTAAACGGGACCTCAGGTGTTCTGTTCAGAGCTGGTTTGTTGGCTTTGCACCAAAGCATACTGGTTTTTTTTTTTGACTTTTGTTGTGCATACATAGGAGATACGTTCCCATGATAAGGCTGCACATATTATAGATGTTTTCTAACAATGAAAAAAGAAACCCACAGAAAGAGCAGAGCAAACAATGAATGCGTCCTAGTAACACGTTTTTGTCTGTGTGCCATCAAGCGTCATTGTTATCCAAAGATGATTAAAAACACATCATGTGGACGCAGTGGGTGGCGAATCAGTCTCATACACACCGTCCTGCTGCACTAACTAGTCAATAGTCCCCAACAAATGCACTATTTACACTTGATTGACTAACATTTGCTAAAGAAATACAGTGCCCAGGTGCTTTGGGGCAATTACTTTGTTAAAAATGAAATAACTATTGAGAGACAAACTCACACACTGTTTGTTTTATCTTTTCATCTGGTGACAGCAAGAAAGATACAGAATAACACCATTTTATCCTCCTTTCTATCCTGTTTAGACTTTCCTTTGTTTCTTCTTCTCACTTTTTATTATATTTAGACTTTAACTCTACAGCTCTTGTCTTTATTCCTGAAGTACTATACAGTATAAATAATATAAATCTGCTGATTTTACCTCATAATCCTGTGTTTGTGGTCATACTCTTACCTGACATTTACACTGGGGTCATGTGTGACCCCACAGGTCATTATGGCTTTAGTTCCTTTGATGACGCTTTGGTCCTGTGGGGGTGTGGTGATCCGAGTGCGAGCTGTAGAGACAAAAGGAAGAGAAAGAAAGCGATGAGGGAAATCAAGAGGAAGAAAAAACAGCTAGCAAAACATTCTTCCTGAGAAAAACAATACACCGAAAGAAAACACAAGAGAAAAATTTGAGGAAACTCATTTCAGTATAAATGACATGCTGTTGTTTTGTATTTTGTTCCTTGATGGCTTCAAGTTGCACAAAGGAGTGCTTTTGTATGTGGAGGAAGCCGCTTTAATATTACACTGCACAACCTTGTTTCCCTAACCTCTGCTGAACAGACATGCCTCTCCATAAAACTCCCTTAATATGTCTGTTTTCGGACGAATGTGAGGTCACTTGTGTGTTTGGAACACGTCACATCAGTGCATCTTTTAAAGGATATTTAAAAACCTCTAATCCCTGCACACTCACCCCAAACCATGAGGTCGGCGGATGACTCATCGATGCCCCTGGAGTTGCTTGCCATGCAAGTGTAGGTCCCGGCGTCTGAGATGTGGGAGGGGGAGATAAGCAGGCTGCCTGACTCAAGCAGGGTGAACCTGGGCAGCTGAACTGAACCACTGGCCAACACGCGCTCACCTGAAGTGTGTAAATAGGCAGAAGAAAAAGTAATGAGAAGATGACAGAATGGAGGGAAGAGCGAAAGAAAAAAATGAAGCATTCAGGTATAAAAAAAAAGAGGAGAGCAGATCTTGAGGAAAAACAAGGACGGTGTTTCCTTGATCTCCTATTGGGATGCAAACATGGAAAACCCAGTGCAGACTAAATCCTGGCAAAGGAATCCAATCAGGCTTTATTTGTTAAGCCACGGCAAACTATTGTCCCATGTGTATAGATAGCAGACATCATAATCCCTAGATGTGTGTGTGCGTGCATATGTGTAACAGACACCTTTCTGCCAGGTGATAGCTGGTCTTGGAGCACCAGAGGTCTCGCAGTGCAGGATGACTGACATGCCGTCAATCACTGTGCTGTCGGAGGGTCCGGCTGTTATATTCGGGGCGATGCCTGGGGGGAGACAATCACACGCACACGTGGTATTTAGAGTGAGCTGAGTACAGTAATGTGAGAAGGTAAGAGGGTTTTAGAGATGAGAGAATAACTGTCTGTGGCAAAACCCCACTTCAAACGCATTTCTTGGAAGCAGCAGGCTGCTGCATCTCAGTGTTTAGTCGATGCTTTGTCCCACTAATTCTTTAGGGATCGACATAGCCTTCACCTCGCTGCCATGACTGTCTGTGGCTGGTCTATTTTTTGCACCCACAAAGATAGTGGAAATCGGGAGGGAAGGAAGGAAAATGACTGAGGAAGAAACACAGAGAGAGAAAGAAGGAGAGAGCACTATGTAGATAACTAAAATCCCTATCTGTGATATGCCATAAATCAAAGCTTTTATAGGATGACAGGAAACTGTATCACTCCCTAGAGAAATGGAGGGAGGTGGGAGTTTGTCATGGAAGCAGTGTTGATCTCAGGACAGAGAGAGTGGGACAGAAGTAGGGGCATTAATGTGCTCAGGGGAAAAAAAGTAGATTTTAAGATGAGATCTTGAAGGAGAGGAGGAAAGAAGATGAGACAGTGTCAGGGAGAGATAGAGGGAGAGATGGAAAAGGAAGGGGTGAGTTAGGGAGAGAGAATATCATGAATGATAATGTGGTGCGGCGTGGAGTGAAGGCAGCAGGAACTGAGACAAAGTGAAGAAAATTAGATGTCAGAAACATGTCAAACAGACACGCAGCACGAGGAAAATTACCAGTGAGTTTTCACATCCCCGTAGATCCACTCAGAAAAAACATAACATGTACAGATTCCGTCATTTCGGTGATAAAGAGTTTAGGTGCTAATAGCTGCAGTAATATTGAGTCGTTTTTATCTGGTGATGTATAGGCCAGTCCAGTTGTTTGCTTTAAAACACACTTCTTAACTACTGACATAATGCAAATACATTTCCTATGTTCCTGGGAAACTCAATAATAGATGGGATGGACATTTATTCCATCACAACTGACAGTATTATATGGAACAACTACACACAGATATGTTCAGTATATTAGTGCTGCTTGACATCTTAACTGGTGAACTCTGGTCATGCTATTAGGTCCCAGATCAGGCAAAACATAATCACTATTCACAGATGATGGCAGTAATGGTGGTTATCTTGTATGTCAAGGTCTGGTATTTATAAGTGTTGGAAATGGGAGGAATAGGAGTTGTAAAGACCTATCCACTATCGAAATTGCCCACAGTGGGCACGCAAAGTCTTAGATCTGGACCTTGCAGCAATAAAATAAGGTTCAATGAGTCCAGTTTTCTCTTTTACTGTACATCTCATGGAGGCGTTTGGCCGATGTTTAACAGGCAAAGTGATGGTAGGAGGGAGTGTGGTGCTCTGCTCTACACTGACTTCCTGCCCTCCTGTTTTCTGCTAATTCATGCTTTTAATTAGAGCTTGTTGTTTGTCGAGGTGGTGTTTTGGTGTCTCTGGCATTTGAGTGTTTTTTTGTTGTGATCACAGTCGTAACATTAAACCAGGCCCTTGTGCAACATTAAGGAATTCTTGTGACGCCATACATAAACAGTTCCAGGTACATGTGTAGATTTGTTGTTGGGCTCAGAGTTCTGTTAGTGTTCATGATCAGACAAACTTCTGGATGAATAAAACTCATGATAGTGTTACATGAAACAGTATTACAGTTCATCATAAGAGGGGCTGATAGGCTGAACCAAATGACCCAACAACACCACCATGCTACTGGTATGGCTAAAAGTGTCCTTAATCTCCTTGGAAAAAGATTTTTATAAACAAAATTAATTAAACACACAGTGGAAGACAGTAGAAACACATTTAAATCATTAAATTGCCTTTTCTTTCTTCTACTGGGTTTTTTTTTTTTTTTTTGGGAAGCAATTACTCCAAGTCTTTGCTTGATCTGACAAGGCACGTGGGAGAGCCATGTAAAGATTTAACATCTTTCTTTGGGAAAAAAATAAAATAAAAAAAATAATGATAGGTTTTATCAAAACACGCATTTCAATAGCAGTAATTATCTTTTGGAAATCATTTAATAATGAGCACTCACTGGTTACAGCAAGGTATGTGTTGGTCTGAACTTCTCCTGCTAAATTTCTGGCGAAGCACTGGAACATGCCAGTGTCATCAGGCAGGAGGCCGTTGACCTGCAGGCTGCCCCCGACCAGAACCCGATATCTGGGCATCTTCACCGGGTCGATGGGCAAAGCATCCTTGTACCACACGATGTCTGGCTGAGGCACTCCTGCAGAGAGTGACAGAGGGTGAGCTTATACTGACAGTAAGCCACGCTTCTCTTTTTCACAGTTTTGCAGAGTAAAATCACTTAAATTCAAAATTGCTTCAGTGTTTGTTGAATATTCTGAGTATTCCAACAGGGATTATTTAATATGCTGTGACATCCTCAAGTACTAAAATGCACACATATTCACACAGCGCTCACCCCGTGCCTGACAGGGAATGTCTACCACCTTCTCCATCTCAGCTGTGATGTGTTTCTCTGGCTCTTTTATAAACTGCGGTGGCTCTGAGGGACAGAGAGAGGAAAGGAAAGACAGGAGGATGAATTGATCAAATAAGAAGCAACACTGCAAATATTACAGTTAATAATCACATGGCACACAAAGTTAAAAAGTGATAATGTGTGATCTTAAAACAATAACTGACAGTGCCTGTAAGAAATCACGCTGAATTAAGATGCTATTGAACTTTAAACAGTTTTTGCTTTGAAATGCAGTGATACTGAGTGAAAACGGCAGCTGCAAAAATTAAAGATATTATACAGTATTTTGATTAGGGAAATCAGTAATTGCAGCGGTTTGAATGTGTTCTTGGTGAGGGGAAAAGACTCAGCTATTCCATGGGAAAAGTTCACCTCACCTTGTGCGTTCAATCACATCACAACCTTGAAAACATCAAAGTGTTTCGGTGGGATGGAATGAAAGTGACTCAAGCAATGCTATTAAACCATTTCTTCAGGCCAACCATTAGCTTTCTCCCTTTTAAATCAATTATACTTTCTCCTCAGTGCCTTGCGACTCCACAGCTATACCTCTGCCAGATTCATATGGGGAGACTAATAATATTTACAGTAATTTTATACCAGCTCTTTTGTTTGAACGTGTGAGCCCAAATGCTAAGTTTACTCCCCCACACTTGATCTAATGTATGAAGCTAAAAGTAGAAACACTTTTCATTCAGGTTGTCATGCTGATATGAAAGACAGGAAGTATGCATTAGTACTAATCATATTGTTTTCTCTGTTCCTTCAGTATAATAATAAAAAGGTAGATCTCAAACCACTTTAAGCCTTACGGACAAAACACTGAGAGTGAAAACAAACATCGAGTCCAAGAAAGAACTTTTCCAATCAAATCTAACTTTATTTGTGTTTTCGGTTATATGTTTTTGCCCTCATGTGATACAAAGGACAGAAACATTTTTGAGTGATATTTCTTACCTTGTACATGCAGGTAAGCCCCGGCACTGACTGAAGGGACACTGCTGCTTCGGAGAATGGCCTCACACTCATAGTAGCCGGAGTCACTCACCACAGGACTGAGGATGGTCAGTCTGCGGTTGAAGTCGCTCAAGCCGCTGGTCACCAACACGCCATTCTTACGCCAAGAGATGCTCAGCTTGATAAGAGGTCTACAGAAGGAAAACAAATAAGAAAAGGTGTTTTCTAATCCCTATGTGAATGTGTGCTTTTTTATGCGTGATGATAGAACGATTCTGGTTCAGCAGCACTGATCCAAATTTGATTTCTCTCACAACGTGAAACATATCCATCAATTTGTTTACTCTGCTGGAGCACCGCATACAGGTGATGCCAAACACCTACAGTTCACACCACACTAAATTCACTCGTTTTACTTTCTACATGAATCAAGAAACACTTGCCTAGAGAACAAAAACTAGAGAAATTATATTGGAATCAATTACTACTTATCATTCAACCCTCAAGGAATGTATTAAATTTAGTGGAAAAAGAAATTACTTGTTAGGATGGGCCTTTGTACAGTTTGGTATATTTTACTTTCTAAAAAGTAAAATGAGCTCTAAAATGTACGTATGGATTATAAACCTCTGGTTTTAAGACATAAATTCCACATGTCCTCTCACTTATTTCTAGTGGTGTTCATTTGCCCAGATTTTGTGATATTTGTCTTTATCCTGACACACAGCGATCGACAAAAGTCTACACTGGACTCATACTGCTCCCTGTGACATCTGCTCATGATCTGATCCTTTAACAAACTGATCTTTGACCCTGCAGCTCCTGGATGTTTACCTGGCATTGGCCACACACTCCATCGTGACCTCTGAGGTGCCTGTGACCACACTAGTGTTCCTGGGAGGGATGATGATGGTGGGGGCAATGGGGTCTGCAGGACCTCCCACATCTAGACAAAGAGACAGATTGCCACACACCACACACACATGGAGAGGTTAAGCAGAGAGCAACAGTCTTGACAGACAGATAGAACTAGATATATTTAATAGGGACAAAATGTGGGGAGTCCACTGACAGATTTGTTGGGGGTTCTCAGGACAGTGCTGTCCTATATGTTTCATTTCCAACCAGTGAACTCCGTGGGTGCTCATTGACGTGAAATATTGAAACTGACCAGTGCACACACAGTATGTGAGTTCTGACAGAGAGATGGGCTGAATATGACAAGACAGTGCACTGACTGTGTGTAATAAGATGTCCACTGGAGAACCACAAACAGGAAGAGAAAAATACTGCCTGACCAAAACAAAGCTGAAGGGGTGTGTGTACTCATGCATGCACACACACACACACACACATTCCTGTATGGGCATCATAGTGAGCTCCGGGTAAGTGTGCAGATGGAGTGAGGACCACCCTTTCTGCTACACTTTCAGAGAAGTACTTGCAACTTTCCCTACTAGATGACCCTGATGAAGTACCAGGACCAGGACCACTGGAGCCGGAACCGTACCGGACGTGGAACGAAGACCATAGCCAGGACCATGGGTCCGGGACCGTGCCAGACCGGGGCCAGGACCATCAGAACCAGAACCGGTACCAGGACCAGAACCAGGACCAACAGAACCGGAACTGGTAGCAGAACCATACCGGAACCCGGATGTTACCGGAACCGGGAGTAGGACCGGAACCCGAACCGGAACCTGGACCGGAGTAGGACCGGAACCGGAACCCAAACCGGGACCGCGATCGGGATCGGGATCGGGACCGGGAACGGGAACGGGACCGGGATCGGGATCGGGATCAGGATCAGGATCAGGACCGGGACCGGGATCGGGACCGGGAACGGGACCGGGATCAGATCCGGGATCCCGACCGGGACCAGACGCTTCCGAC
>OMNW01025159.1:5363-16452 GCA_900303245.1 Selene dorsalis
TATGTTATTTATGATATTGTCCTAAAATGGATCTCGAGTGATCAAATCAAGTGAATAGCGAGACACATCTGTGTTTACACCTGTCTCTTAATGCGTCTCCTTTACAACTTTGGACCGGTAGAAACCGTTGCCTTGTGAACACTGACCATGTACACTATCATCCTCCATTGTTTCTTCTTCTTCAACCGTTGGTGGGACGCCATCATCTTGCATCAGTGATGCATATGGAACTTTTGAATTTTCTAATATTGTGGCCAGTCAGGTTGATCTAACTCAGCTGTGAATCAGTACCTCTAAAACACAACGAAGAGAACCAACAAAACCATGTTAAATAATCTAGGATTGTGTGCTGGAGCCTGAGTTGACCTCCTTGCCCTCATGTGACACCTGTGCTATTCTGGGTTTGACCTCTGATTCAGTGTAGTCATGCCAGTGATGTCCCACAGCAGCTGTGAGCAGCTAATTACCAGGTAAGTACTCAGATGGGCACCCAGCCCTGTGGCAGAGCACCAGCCAGAGGAGGGGAGGGAGGGAGCAGCGGTGATGCTCGGCTCATATCATGCTACATACAGGGGTTCCCAGGGGAACCTGCTCCATACCAATCAACCAGGACATTCACACCAACATCCAGATACCAGCCTTTTGTTATGACAGTTAAAATGTGGAATTTGATCATTCATTTCAATATCTCATCTTCTCTCAGCACTGGTTCACAGAACTCCCTCCTGTGTTGACCTTTGAACTGTCAAGATTTGAGTTTAACCAAGCACTTGGGCGTCCAGAGAAGATCCACAACAAGCTGGAGTTCCCCTCCATGCTCTACATGGACAGGTGATTGAAACACTATTCTCTAGTGTACTTGTTTGGCTCTGCTGTGAGTGACTCCTGAACTCTGTAAAACTGACTCCTCGCCTGTGATCTGTGTATCGACAGATACATGGACAGGAACAGGGAAATCACAAGGATCAAGAGGGAAGAGATCAGGAGGCTGAAGGAGCATCTGACGCTGCTCCAGCAGAGACTGGAGAGGTACGTCGCCCCTCTTTGTCTCTCTCGCCCTCCTCTCTTCTCGCTGCCCTCTGATTCGCTGATCTCTGACTCTTCTCAGGTATCTGAGTTATGGCTCAGGCCCCAAGAGGTTTCCTCTGGCAGATGTCCTTCAGTATGCCATGGAGTTTGCCTCCAGTAAGCCGGTGTGCACCTCCCCAGTGGAGGACATTGACTCTTCAGCTCCCCCTGGTGGCACAACAGGACAACAGCTGCCTCCACCAAGGTGAGTGTCATGAGGAGAGGGCAGGTTTGATATCAGGAGCAGGGAGAGAGGATCGGGTGACAGCCAGTAAAAATATATTCATCTTCTTATCATACACCTGCTTTACTGTTTCACCTGATTATACCTACTTATTTACTTAATCGATTCAATTCTGATTCACAAGGTCCCGATTTGATTTGATTTCCAACATTTCCATTTCGATATTGATTCATCTAGAGATATTTCAGTTTTAATTCCAATTTTGCTTGGATATGAAAGAGATTTTCACAGAACTAATGCTGCATATTGAATAATTGGGCGGCACGGTGGTGCAGTGGTTAGCACTGTCACCTCACAGCAAGAGGGCTCTGGGTTCAAACCCGTCGGCTGGCTGGGACCCTTCTGTGTGGAGTTTGCATGTTCTCCCTGTGGGTTCTCTCTGGCTTCCTCCCATAGACCAAAGACATGCAGGTTAGGTTCATTGGTGACACTAAATTACCCAAAGGTGTGAATGGGAGTGTGAATGGTTATTTGTCTGTATATGTATATGTTAGCCCTTCGAGGGACTAGGGGCCTCGAAAATGAATGAATGAATGGAATTCTCTAACCTGGTACAACTCTTCAGTACAGACGTGGGTGATAATTCAAGTACTGCAATCACTGTGTACGTTTCAGCAGTTAATGGACACAATGAAATGTAAACAGCAGTGTGATCACAGATCTTGTGCGATGTGTGCGATCGTGCAGGACTATCATAGGGAACAGGAAGTGGCATACATTGATTCATAAAATCAATCAAAGAATTCTATGAATCAATATCAGCCCTTTCAAATAAGGATCGATATGAATTGGAAAATCATTTTTGTAAACCCAACCTAATCATACCAGTGTTCCAATAGATACTACAGGTGATGATCAGCAAACCCTTCAAAATGCACAGACTGAAGTTAAGGAGTGTCACATTGAATGAATAAGTGTGATCCAGAGACTGTACCATTACCATAAGACTTTCTTTGTTTTATTTGTGGACAAGTGTCATTCCTGAAATGTTGCCCATGAGCGTTTGAATTGAGGAATGAAACAGATGGAACAGGCCATATGTGAAACAGAGACTAAAAGGTTCAACAGAACCTAAAAGCAGGCATTCGATCAACTTGTATGTATTAACTTTGTATTCTCTCCTCTTCTTCTCTCACCCTACAGCGCAGCTGAGCAGGACTCCTTACCCCCCCTGGAGAGCTCAGGCCCTGCCTCAGGTCCCGCTCCAGCTCCCAGCGCAGCCCAGCAACAGAGAGTACCCATTCACAAACCATTTACCCAGTCCCGTCTCCCCCCCGACCTCCCCATGCACCCGGCCCCACGCCACATCACCGAGGAGGAGCTGAGGGTGCTGGAGGGCTGCCTGCATCGCTGGAGGAGCGAGGTGGAAAACGACACCCGCGGTATGTGTTTCCACATCAGCGTTCTTTAGTTGGTAAAAATGAGTCGTTCATTCACTAATAGATTATGCACTGTTTTTTCCACTAGATCTCCAGGGCAGCATCACCAGAATCCACAGAACCATTGAGCTAATGTACTCTGACAAATCCATGCTGCAGGTGAGTTGCACTTCGATTTGTGATAGCCGCGTCATTTCCGTCTCCGTTTGTCACTCAGCGTTTTAAATCTCCTTTGTGTTGTCCAGGTGCCGTACCGGCTGCACGCAGTGCTGGTCCACGAGGGCCAGGCCAACGCAGGCCACTACTGGGCCTACATCTATGACCCTTATCAGCGCTGCTGGATGAAGTACAACGACATCTCCGTCACCAAGTCATCCTGGGAGGAGCTGGTCAGAGACTCGTTCGGAGGCTACCGTAACGCCAGTGCCTACTGTCTGATGTACATCAACGACAAGAAGCCCTTCCTCATAGAAGGTACACGCTGACTGAGATAAGAAGCAGCCTCACACGTCTGTGGGTGTGTGTGCTGGTTGCACTCACACACCTGCACAGCTTAGAACTTCTCTAAGTGTTGACATTTTGTGTGTGTGTTAATTATTCTCAGACAGATAATGAGATAATGAGATAATGAGATAGATCAGATAATGAGAGATGTGAAAGAGAATGTCAATGTGAACAGCAAAATCCATTAATATCAATCAATCAGTCAGAGTTTTTATATAGCACTACTACAGAAGTGATGATCAAGGTTCTTGACATGTATAGAAGATAGAGAATAAGAACTTAAGTTAACAGCAAGAATAAAACAAACGCATTGAAAAGATATTTAAAGACATATAAAATGGGAAGATGTCACAGTATCACTAGAGGTTAAAAGCCCTTCTAAACAAATGGGTCTTGAGTTTGGACTTGTTAGAGTGCCCGGTCACTGATGGTCCGTAAATCAAGAGGTAAGGTGTTCCAATATTTAGAAGCGGCCAAAGATTGCCTCAGTGTTTACGGCTGGAAATGTGGACCTCTATGAGGAGCTGATCCAATGATGGAGAGCTCTGTAGTACTGTCAAAACCTCAAGCACTCTGTCAGCTATGATGGAGCAAGACAAACAATCCTGAACTGAGCTGGGAGTCGATGCAGGGAGCAGAGGACAGGGGTAACATGACTGTACCATTTAGTGTCAGTTAAAAGGCACGCAGCAGTGTGTTGAACCAACTGGAGGCAGGAGAGTGAAGACTGCTTGACTCCAATGCTCAGTGCGTTGCACTGGTCTAATCTAGAGCTAATAACAGCATGGATTTCCATCTCAAGGTCATGCCCATTGAGGAAAGAGGAACCTTAAAGGAGAAGTTCCGTTTTTTGCAACCTGGACCTTATTTCTAGCATAAAATACGTTAATTTACTCACCTGAACAACTTTGGTGTAACTTGGAGTCCTTCGGAAGATATTTAGATCCACTCGTGATCTACCTACATCCATCGATGACGTCACTTCCGTGCCACTGCCAAAGTCGTAGGTCAGTGAAAAGCTGTGTAAAAAACCCCGGATGACAATAACAACACAACTCCGAGCCGCTCTGAGCTCACGGGGGAATAGTGCTGGTGATTCATAACAACATATTGGTGAAATGAAGGAGTTTCACAGCAGATAATGTCTTATTTAGACGCTGCATCGTTGCCCCAACAACTCCCGTTATATGGATATACGTAGATCGCGAGTGGATCTAAATATCTTCTGAAGGACTCCAAGTTACACCAAAGTTGTTCAGGTGAGTAAATGAACGTATTTTATGCTAGAAATAAGGTCCAGGTTGTAAATAACAGAACTTCTCCTTTAAGAACATGCTTTGACAACAGAGTCAATCTGAAGCTTAAACTACAGCAGGTTCAAGGTTTAAAAACAGGGCCAGAGAACCACAGTTAGACAGCACATTATCAAGCACACCAGAGAATATGATTTATTACAGTGCATGTTAGTTTTTGTAGCAGTGCTAATGCCAACAACCGCAACCATTTAAAACAACATGACGTTTGATTTTATTCAAAACTGTCCCACAACTTGTATGAAGCATATGACTGACTGAATGCTAATTTGTGGCTCAGTGATTCATAGATGACTTGAATGAACTAGTTTTTTCAGGTATTCTGTTACCTCTGTGTCATTCTGCTTTTATTCCCACAAAACAAAAGTCTAGAGGTTCAGTTTTGGTTCAGTGTAGATTCTGATGATGCAGGACTTTCCTCTGGCCGTCCATAGTTACACTCCAGAGACATGTTTTATCTTAATTGTCCCTTCATCGTCCCTCTGTTGTCTCTGCAGAGGAGTTTGACAAGGAGACGGGACAGATCCTCAGCGGCATGGACAAACTACCTCCGGACCTGAAGAAATACGTGAAGGAGGACAATGAGCTGTTTGACAAAGAGATTGTGGAGTGGGACACCCTGCAGGCCCGCAAGGCCCAGCAGGAGAAGCTGGCGCTGGCCACAGCAGCTGCTGCGGCTACCTCCGCAGCATACAGCACCTCCACCTCCTCCTCCTCTCCTCAGCCCATGAGTATCGAATCCAGCCCTCCAGACAACGCAGGTCAGGATCCTAACACTCTGGACACTGTAGAATATAGAAAGAATCCATTTTTGTAATGTTGCAAAAACTTGTTCCTCAGAGAGCCAGAAAAAGACTCATAACTCCAGCGTGTTCATAAATACATAGAATATTTCACAGTCATCCATCAGCCCATAGAACTCACATGTATTTCTGTTGGATACATATTTGATTATTTGCTTAATTACACAGTGAGAAGTCTGATACTGTTTTGGATCTCACTAAACATGAAATGAAACTCAATTTCATTTCATTAAAACTACTTTTTAGTCAAAATACTTGAATCCTAATCCTGAATGTTGAAATAACAATCTTGAACATTGATGAATGCTTTGGATGATTTGACCAGTCAGCTCAAACTGGTGAGGATAAACCTCACACAAGCTCAAAAATCCTGTAAACATTCTTTGAAACAAAGTGGTTGAACGTAGAGCACTGAGCATGTCTGTATCTGTCTCCCTCCTGCAGTCCCCCAGCACGACCCAGAGTACATGGAGCAGCCATCACCCACTAATAACTCCAAGCACCTGCAGGAGGACACAGAGAGAGCCATCTCCAGGGCCGCAGCTGAGCAGGAGGAGAGGAGCCCCGAGGCTCTGTTAAACGCTGTATGTACAATACGTGACACACACACAGCCACTCTCACATCACAGCATCACAGCAACCATCATTCCATCTGTCTTTGAAGTTTTTATTTCCCCTATTTAATTTCATCCACTTTCATCTTTTCCTCCTTCAGTAAGTCAGTGGTAACCATATGAAGAAATGATATGTAGTGTCAATACCAGAGTGCCTGAGAGCTGCTATAATCAGTACTCAGGGATGGGCAGCTGGTGGGTCACCTGTCTCATGTGGTCTTTGTTGTAACTCAATGCACAGGACAGTTTCCAAATGTGCATAACTTGTTGGTTTTAAAGGTTTTGGAAGCAGTCTAGCCATCTGACCACATTTGAACCTTATCCCAGTTGTAGTTCTACTGCCCTGCAATAGAGAAACCTAAGAGGCCTGTACTCCCCCAACTGCTTGGACATCTCATCTCATCTCGCACATTTAGGAATAAGTAACCAACCCAGAAGCTGCACAAGCAGCTATCATCACTGACCTCAACCGAAAAATACACAGACCATAACCACACAGGAGTCCTCTCTCAAGGCTTCTTGCTGTGTTTCCCTTCAGCTTACTAAAGCACAGGAGACCTTGTCCAGCAGCAGAGATGGCTTTAGCTTTCAGAAATGATAACACAGCTAAGAAGTTTAAACTGGTCTCTGTCCCCTCACACAATGATGCCAAGACTTGTTGACTGAAAATCACGTCAAGGGGAAAGCTGAAACTAGTTCAGCATGAATGTGAGTGCTTCACCACAGCACTGGATGAGAGTACAGATGTGAGGGATGTTAGCCAACGTCTCACCCACACACCAGTCATTGACAGTTCATTTGAAGTGCAAGAGGAGTTATTGAAATCTGTGTCTTTTGTGTGACGCTGCAAAGTGTGAATAAGGAGAATCTGACAAGCTCTCAGCTGCTGTTTCTGATGATGCAGCATCAGTGTGGAAAATGCACTGGATTTGTTGAGCCCCTCCAACAGAGAGCCACTGACTGTCCACTTCTGTGCTGTAGCACTCATCAAGTGGGTTAAATCTGGGCTGTTCATGTGTGTATTATTGTTATTACTCGTAGTAGCAGCAGTGGTAGTTTGTTTTTCTGAATCACAGTGAGAGGGAAACAGTTCTCAATCATCAGAAGGTTTCAGCCTTCTGGATGAAGTGAGGTTCTTTACACACTGTTTCTGAAGGAAAGCATCTAGAGTTTCTTGTTGTTTGTCTGATCTGGGGGGAGGCCAGTTTGCCCCCCCTCTGGCACTGGCTTGTTACCGACTGCCCCGCTGCTGCTCTAATTTTGAAGGATGAGAGGATCAGGGAGGATTTAATGGACTCATCAGTGACAATCCTAAGACTTCAGGAGTCAACATATTCACCACGGTGTGAGTAAACTATTAATAGTCCATTGATATTAATGAGCATGTGAAATTTTAGCAGTGGTACTCGTAGGCTAGCAGCAGCACTGGCATTATATAAAAAAATCTTCCCACCTGTGATGAGATGAACAGAAATGTCTCCTAATGTGAGAAAACCCACAGAGAAACTCTGCAGCAGCAGTTCAAGGCCACCAGAGCAAAACCTGTGAGCTGGGTGAGACACTCGATGAATAAAAGTCATGGAGGCAGATGATTTGCATCAAAGCTTTTTAATCCACATCCCCACTCAGTAATTAATGTTCCACTACAGTGATCATTACTGTTCTACAACAAGCTTGTGTGAGTTGCTTACACCGTAGTTATTTACTGTACACTGTTACTGATCTGTAAGTGAAGGCAGACTCTGTACAGAGAGTCTGTTGAAAACACAAGCAGCCTTCAATAGTGCAACATCACTGCTCCAGCGCCTCATTGGAGAGCAAAGGAAAGGTACCACCTGATGTCTGGTGGTTGTGCTAGTTAAAGAGCTAAGCTTCTCTTAGTGTAGTGTATAGTATCAGCATAGCTAATCGTCAGATCCAATCAGATTTTATATATATAGCACCTTTCAAACATATCCAATCTAATTCAAAGCGCCTTACAGTTTGAAAAACAAAAACAGCATAAGAAGTTAAATCAAAAAGGACTTGAAGACCAGCGCACACTGCACCATGATAGATGAGTAGTTAAAATAATAAAAGGTATATGGAATAAAAATTGCAACGGAAAAAAAAATGAAGCAGTAATAAATGAAACAAACAAGATCAAGAATAAAAGACAAAAACCAGCAAAAACACAAAAATACAACAAATACAGATAAAAGTAATAAATAGAGTCACTATAAACCATAGGATTTTGATAAGACACTAGATAAAAGACAGGTTTTCAGTTCCCAGCTCCACTCAGAGCCACAGGCAGCTTGTTCCAACTTTAACACAGTACCACGTTTAAAGCCCAGCAATCAGTGTCTTTTCTCCTGTGTTTCAGTCAGTCAGTCATCTTGTGAAGTTTTCTACAGACAGCTGCTTGTTCAGCTGAACACGGTGCTGCTGAGTTCTCAGACAGCAGTCTGAAGGTGATTATTAAAGTGAGAGGCACGCAGCCTGTGATGGAGGGTGAAGGGTTTCCTCTTCCAGCCCCCAGTCTTCTTCTCCCTATTAGCTCTTCATCTGAAGAGGCTTGTTCTTGTCCTTTTTTCACAGTACTGTTTATGTCACCACTCGAGCAGTGACTCACTCGCACACCTGCCCGTGTGCATACATCCTCACAGGAGCAGCAGAATGAGAATTAACGACAGGTCCAGATTTATGAATGTTGCACTTTTCCTAAATGAAGAAGATGAGGAGGATGAACACACAGTTTCTCTGTCTGTCTGTACACTGCAGCATCTTATTTTTCAGTGATTACGAGCTCACCATGGGGCAAAATCATTGAAATGAGTGTTAAACTGTGCTGTTACTGCTGTCAGAGACCGTGTCCTGCTCATTAGTTTTACTGGGGGGGGAGGGGTTTAAGAAATACTAGTGTCATATGATGTTATGATAATGAGGGAGAAGCTGGCTTCATAGACCCTCTGGCTCTGTTGGAGGCACAGTTGAATTTGATGAGCAGTTAATTCTCCCCCTGGAAAAAAAGAGGGGAGTTACATACACCGTCCTATATACACTGTCCCTCCCTGTCCATCATTTGTCTCCTTTCTGTCTCATCTGTCCCATTCTCTCTCTAGTCTGCACCCCCTCCCACCTATCCTCAGCCTGAGGTCTTGGTGAAAAGCCCCTCCACCCCCCCACCTCAGCCGGTGATGGAGGACGAGCCTCCTAGCCAGTGCACAGTAGAAGTGGCCATTCCTAATGTGGGGACCTTTGTCATTGAGTCAGAAGAGGGGGGGTATGATGATGAGGTAGCTCCCTGTCTGTGTTTATGTGGTTCATGGAGTGACATCATGGCTCTGCAGATGATTTTTCACACCCGACAAATAGGCCTGTCACAATTATCACGTAATGTCCTGATCACAGTTATTTGAGCTGACCACAGTTCTTCTGCATAATGGTTCAAATGGTTTCCATTCATCTGTGTAAAAACAGCTGGATGAAACCAACAGAAACATCATATTTCATCACTATTTGTTTTCCACCATTTGAGGTTTGACTGGTCCTCTTTTAATGACATCATCTTCTTCTATGGTTTAATAACACATGAGTGGAGCCACAAACAGTTTATCTGGAGGAGCTTCATCTCTAATATTCAACGACCACAGTTTGATGAACATCTATTGACATCAGCATCATGGATTTAGTTACAAAGCCAATACATGGCTCTTCTTCTTCATGAGGTGTTTAGGCTTATACTGTAATAGTGGTGGAAAATGATCAGAAAAAGACAATTAAATCATTGATCTCAATTATTTGTATGGTAATTAATCATCATCTAAAATGATTGTGACAGCCCTACCTGACAACCTCTGACCTTTAACGTGGCCTGTTTGTTGGTCCTCCATGTGAATAGTCTCTTCTTGAGCCAGTCTGCATCTTGGCACTCAGGCAGAAACAGTCACAAGCACAGGTTTACAAAATAAAAGCACCTGCACGGAATGGTTTCTACATTATATCCAGGTTTGATACAGCCACCATCAGGTGATCGTTGCCGTGGCTTCACATCAGTAGCTGTATCAGCATGTCGTGTGGACAGTCGTCAGCCGCTCCTCCAGGCTGCTCCCTCGCTCTGTCACAAACAGCTGTCATGTGGCTGCTCTGGTTTTCTTGCACTGTCCTTGTGAGGGTGGCATGGTGCTGTTGACCTGACTCTGTCTCTCACAGTCGTGTCACTCTAACTGATGCATGGGTTGCTGAGTGACGCCTGGCGTACCCTGGCTCTGGCATGCTGTAACACAGAGCCTCGCAGCACCTAACGCACAGGCTGACCTTGCTGGGTGCGTCCCAGGGACCTGTTGTTTTTGTTTAACGTGGTTGCTGCTCCCCGGGCAGGCGATGGTGACCCCCAACATGCAGGGTATAATAATGGCCATTGGCAAATCCAGCAGCGTCTATGAAAAGAGCGGGCCTGAAGCAGCCTTTTTTAAGGTACACATTACCTCTCCTTCACTTCTCCATCTCTTCACATGCCCACCTTTACCTCATGTCATTCCAGGTGTACAGCGGTTATTCCAGAGTTACTTTTCTGATCACTTTCAAGTCATTTGTGTTGTTTATTCCGGAGCAAACAAACAAGCAGCTGCCTTTTTAAAGGGGAACTATGCCAGATTTTGACCTTAATTGAACAGCTTCTCGGAAATTGTGATGGTTAAATGACTTGTTACAGGGAGAACGGAGGCTCTCTTGGTCTGAAAAACAACCCTGCAAGATCAGAGCATACGACCCGGTGTCCCAGATCTTGCCTCAGCAGCGCCACAACACAAACATGCCCCATAATCAGTAAACTCTTGTTTATGACAGAGAAGACTCCACAAATATACGTAAATATCGTAAAACTTACGTTATCTAACGTTAACTAACGTTATCCACCGGTCCACGGATCGCTTTCTTGCCAGCTTCATTGGAAACAAATGCACATTATCTGTGAGTTCTTATGACAGTGTGTAAAATATGCACTCTGAAACTGTAGGGGGAGCTCCACAGAGGAAAAAGTGACCGGACTTGCATAGTTCTCCTTTAAATCTCAACAATTGAAAAGATATAAGAAGTGCAAACTGACAACTGGTTGGCCCTACATGACTCATTTCTACAGGGACTGTAATATATGAGCAAAAAAAAACAATTAAAAAAAAAA
>OMNW01025161.1:0-16256 GCA_900303245.1 Selene dorsalis
ATAACACATATATATATATGTATATATATATATATATATATATATATATATATTAGGGCTGTTAAAGTTATGAAATGAAATGTTAACAAGTTTACATACGTTAACTCATTAATTAATTGATTAATTAAGTATGCAATGCCATATAACACCAGCTACAACATTGGGCCGGACCCACCAAGACCGAAGCTCAGTCTCATTCACATCGCATCATACCACATCAGTAGGCTACTGGTAAATGTCACAATAAACGTAATGGCGTATTCAGTAAACACGTCTCAACAGTGCCAACAGCTAAACATCAATTTGCTTCGTGGTGAGTTCAACAGAGCATGCAGGCAAAATGTAAAATATCCATACATCTGTTGTTGTCATTTATTTCCATTCTGCTGCTTCTCTTCAGAAGTGACCACAAAGACAGGTGTGTATGTGTGTGGGTGAGTTATTATGGTTACCATGATGCTCTTGCCCCCCAGGTTATTTGTGCAGCTGGATTTGCATGGGCCGGTCTGAGGCATGAAACTCCTGGGCTGAAAAGGAGTCCCACTGCGGCCCTGCACACGTCACATGAACGATCATGCATTTGTAGAAGAATGTAGTTGTTGTTGTGCGCGACATAGAGATGCTGCTTCAAGTAGACTAGTGGAGTTTTTTTTTTTTTTTAATTGCCCGTTCATTCAGCTTTGGCAGGATGCAGTGCGCTGTCTTCTAATGTTACAGAAAACCCTGCATATGTTTTTGCTCCTCGTGTTCCTACACAAGAGAACTTGTTCTTTTTGTCAACCAAATCGCTGCTCTCTCTCTGCCATCTTCACTTTTTAAATAACACTGGTATCGGAGGCATTTACAGTACTGGTATTGGAATCAGAACAACTGTACATCAAAGCAAAACACAGCTTTTTACATTAGTGGTGGTAGTGGTACTCATCATAGGACAGGTTCTTATCAATTGCGCATGATCAGGCAAAGGTTATATTTATAGTAATACATGTCTTGAAATGAAAACTCCCAATCCAGATGGGGTCTGAGCTCTGTACTACATCCATACTAAAGCCTGAAAATCCATATCAAGCACCCATTAATGCACACCGGGCATGCACATTCAAACAAGAAGATTTACTTTTCCATAGCTGGCAATTTAGTTACACTAAATACTACAAAGGACAAACAGTGGTGATGAAAATTCAGACTCGAGATTTCTTTGCTTGGACTGATGACAAGGTTCAACTGTTACTTAGTATAAAGTGGTCCTAGCAATATAATCAACAGGATTGTTTGCAGAAGTCTTCATTTCTGCCAATGCAGACTCCGCCATCCCAGTAATTTAAGGGGCTTAAAAACTCGGAGTGCAACAGACTCCCCTGTGCAACTATCTGCATCTCAGTAATTGATTTTCCAGGGATGCACATCAAGTTGCATCTGCTTTGTAGCAATGGCAGTGTTTCTGTGATAGCTCAAGTTCCTAATGGCGATTAATCAATCATCTTCATCCATATCTCAGTGTTAATCTTTAATACTTTTCTGTTATGGTTGTTACAGTCAAACCAAGTCTCACTGATGGATCCCAAAATGTTGTTGAGTTAAATTAGGCACACACAGTCTCTATCAACTAACCAGTCTGTGACTACACACACAGTGTATTCACCACAGGTGATAAAAGCAGACATTCCAATTTATTGATCATGAGGTTTTAATGTAAATTAGCTGATAATGATGGGCAGCTGTTAAATCGGGGCATCCTCACATAGTAAAGTATTTATATGCAGACACAGCATTTGGCTGCAGCTGCTCCCTGAAATAGGGTTGAAGGTGGGTTTATGAAAGTAAATAGGTGGCAGAAAGGCAGAGAGTAGTGTTATTGGCCTCGTCACTGTGGTCCCATTAATTATTTATTTCTCTGTTTTCAGGCAAAAACAGGCCATCAATCCAATACTTAGTGAGGGCCTCAAGTAGAATCTGCAGGCCTATATCTTTGCCTGAAACTGCCCCCGCCACCCCTCCACCCACACACACACTCTAACATACATGAATGATTAATAGTTTGCTTTCATGAGGGACGCAGACATCTTGCTATTATGTATCCCTCTTCCATGTAGGATGTTCACTGTGAAGCTGCACACAGGACCAAATTTCCTGGTGTGAGATGAGCATCCCCCACCCCAGTAACCAGAGCTGCTTCCTCCCCAGAAAACATTCCACAGCAGTCTGCAGTGATGTATGTCGAGGTCAAAGGTCAACTGTTATTCCAGACCTGAGAGTGATGCAGCATTGCTCTGACACCAGAACAGGTTGTCATTGAGACCAATTCATCATATTGACTGGTTGGATATGATGTCACAATTGAGGTCAGTAGCCAGGCTTTATTAATGAAAACCACAATCACAGTGCTTACAAAGCAATGCTATTTTCATTATAATGAAAAATGTAATATTATCAGAGTCAGAGATCTATGTATGTGATTATTTAGCTGAGCTGTGGCAACATGCGTAATGTAGTTTACAGTATTAATTATCAAATAGGCATCATTACTGGACTTGTTTTAAACGTATCTATACCGTGTATCTCTTGTTGAAACAAGTAACGGCTCTGGCATTAGTAATTGATGAATCAATAGAATTAAAAAAAAAATCTGAGTTAGTATAAATATTTTGGCTAGGGATCATTTCATGTCCCGTATTATTTGATAAGTTACTTAATCAACTATCATCTTCAGAGAAACTAAAGAGATAGACCAAAAATGAAACTTAACTTTTTTAATAAACATTTATTATGACTTAACGGAACCAAAAATAGTTCAACAGGTTATATTTACCGATATTTCTCTGATACTGTGTAACAGTTAAATTACAAAGAATATCTGATTACTGAGCACTTTGTCTCCTGTTGTTTTTTTATGTCTAGTCAGGTAAAAACAAGACATAACAAGGTAAACCACTCCATTGAAAATATTAGACTATAATCTCCTTAATCCTGTCTAGTTTTTTTTAGATGCAGTGGCAATACAAACAAAAATGCACTGAACAATCTTTCAATTCTCTTCAATGTGTTCTTAATATAATGGTTGTTGTCCCCTAGGATTGTTTGTAAGGGCCTTACTGACGTTATTTGACTGTTCTTACCCAACATTCAACATAACTCTCTTACAGTCTGTAATAAACTACAACTAACTCTGCTGATCACTTACATTGTGTTTCAGTGAGGTATAACAATACTTTTTTCATTTTCATTAGCGCTGAGATGGTAGGAAGTCAATTTGTCTTGGTGGCGAACATTTAGGAAAATGTTCATGTGTTGTTCTTTATATATGAGAGGACACCAAAGAGCACAAACAACTAGCAGTAGCACCACACAGACTGCTGGGAAGTCTGAGTAAGTTTTAGATACACAACATGTGTACTACTCCAGTCTGAATCCTTCAAGAGGTGTCTTTGATCATCCTTAATTTATTGCATCTGTTGTTTGTTTGCACTCGGCGTTGCAGTGCTGAAATGCCAGTCACTGGCGATGTGAGTGTGCTTGTCAATGATGTTAATGAGCTGTTGAATACAATCTGGCACTATTTGTATGTAGATGAGACGTTGCTCCACACAGCACTGGCAGCCAGCTGGAAGATTCTGATACTGTACCTACCCTTCTTTTGACTTTGTCTTTGTTGAGGACTTCCTACAGTGCTGGCTCCAGAGCGATTCATGGTGTAGATGTAACTGCTTCATGCCCTTTGTCACCTGGACTGCTCCTGCCTGCAACAGTGGGAAAAAGCTGGCATACCTGAGTTCGGCTTATTCTTCTGTGTCCCCTCTTGGCTTTGAGTTAACATCTTCCCTCAAGCTTGTGTCATTAAGTCAGCATCCTTTAAAGGAGAAGTTCTGTTTTTTGCAACCTGGACCTTATTTCTATTTGTTATGAGGAAAATGTCTTTGTTCATGTGTGTATGTTAATGTGAAGAGCAGTGGTCAAAACAATCAAATGTGCATTGCCATCAAATGATGTAAAGCCAGCCTTATCTGGAATAGTTTGGCAAAAAACAACAAAGACAAAAGACCTTGGTGTCTAACTGTAGGTGCCATCAGAAATGGTCAGACAGGGAAGAATGCATATTGGACTTAAAGCATTGATTAATAATGTCAACAAATAATCTTCGGATAAAAATTTAAAGATTTTGGAGTATTTTGTGTTGTATTTTTTTGTGTTCAGCAAAAGAATTGGTAAAGCACATTGACTAATAAGCATCACTCCCTGTTATCATATTGTCTGGCCCTATGCTTTGTTCATTTTTTGTCAGACTTCCTAGGTACTTGCCCAGATGTTGTTATACTTGTTTGACCAGGTCAGCTGTTTTTCTTTTGTCTTATACTAAACAAAACATCTATCTCCCCTGTAAGGTTGATTCGGTTGATTTGGTTTTCGTTCCCTACTTAGGAAGTATAAAAGAGTTTTAATGACTCATGATGATTTTCAACTCTTGAAAGGAAATGTAGTCTAGGTGCTCTAAACCCCTCCTATACTGGTTTACTTACAGTTGTTATGAGGTGCCAAATGTCCCTGAAAGTAAAGTGTGGCGAGTTGGGAGGAACTTCTGGGTTTTCTTAACTTTGACAGCCACTCATCAGTTGTAAATCTGACAATTGAGATTGGTGGAAACACCAGCTGCTGAAGCTGTCTATTGCAATCTCTTGTGCACACCTGCACAGTACAGTGAAATCCAGTGCAACAGCAGCTGTTCAGGTATTGATTCAGCCCAGGTAACCTAACAGCTTGTGTTGATACACTTCTTGAATTCTGAACAGAGAGTGGGAAAATGAGGAGTCAACTGCAGCGTTTGAGAACATGTTATTTGTGATTTCTGTGGCTCTTATTAGGGCTGAATTAATTCAGAGATCACTGAAGACAGGGTTTGCAAAAATCACACAATCAACCACAGTGGCACACTTCATTGGGTAGAGCTAACCACAGTAAAGCAAATCTTTCAGAAGCTGAGTTTGCACAGGTCTTATACCTACCTGTTGTACAAACAGTCATATTCCAAACTTGTGATGACAGTACTCGGTACTCACGTGGCATCAGTTGATTCTGGAGACATGGAAGCTGAGTAACAGCTGATTTAAACATATTTTCTTTTTTTTAGGTTTGAAATATTACATACGTGTAGTCCACCTGTCACATGTCAAATGTTGTTGGAATATCTGTCTTGTAGCTGACAGAGCCGCATGGTCACTGCATGAGTGGTTCACCAAATGACAGGAATGGCCTGTTAAGCAGGAAAGTGATGGACTCAAACTTGTCTAATGACTTGTAACACAAGTCGTAAGACTAAGGCTAGGTAGTTTCACTTATTGTCAGTTGTTTATAGCGCAGTGATTAGTACCGTCTTATGGTAGATAAATGAACTACTTTGACAATTGAGCCATTGGTTTCAGTGATCATGTTGTTCTAATCATATGTCATATACCAGACAAGACAAGCAAAATGAATACATACCTAAGACAGCTGTCACATTAATTACCTATGCACATGGACTTCTTTTCACCAGTGTTTGGATGTCAGTCTGTTTGTTTGTGAGGGTCAGCAGCAGGATTAAAAAAATACTGAAGAGATTTTCAATTAACCTGGTGGAGGGATGGGACAGGGGTAGAATGTGAGTAGATGAGTTTTTCCCTCTGAACTGAACTGGTGCATCTTGAAAATAATCAGTAGTTGCAGTCCTACATTTGTTTAGTCTGATTTTGAGAAGCCAACTCTGTAAAGCTTTGAAGTATGAAAGTATTTTTTTCAGCATTTATTACCCAGCTTTGAAGTTTTGCCATATTGGGCAAAATTAGCCATGTGCACATTCATGTCTTGGGCCCAGGACACTTTGTACTTGTTTATTTTGGTCTTATTGTCGAGTCTTTTTGCCTCGGGCCACACTTCCAGTACCATCTGTGTTACACGGGTGCTGTTTCTCCTCATGTGTTGTCATTTAACATATTGGTCATTTAGTCAGATTCTCTGCTGCTGAGTGCCTCAGGCAGGTTAAGACAGTGATCATGTGGTGTACAAACTGCTTCCCTCTTCTCAGAAAGTGACTCAACAGGAATGTGATTAGTCACAGATCTATACAGTGGAGTGTGTTTATCTTTAAGTTCCTTCTGTGGGGGTGGAATTCATTGTGTGGGACTGGAAGACAAACTTGTTTTTAATAGAAACTTGAATACGCAACCTTATGATCTTAACTCTTTTTCCACAATGTTTTTGTTCCTTAGTCTATTTTTAGCCTTTTTTTCTCTTTGATTATTATTTGGCCCTGTTGTCGTCTCCACAGCCTCTGTGTGTATCTTGACTATGATGTCCCTGGCTGCCTGGGAGAGGACATTATGTAGAAATGAGCACTGCGTAGTGGAACACACAGTCCCTCAGCTGCCAGATGACGCGAACCCCCCCTACCCTCCTCCCTTGTCGGCACACATCCCTAAACACTCCCAGGTCCTGAGACAGGCCAGGGCTCCAGACTAACTTTTTGTACTAGGAGCACAGTGGCCTCTAACTTAAATTTTTAGGAGCGCAAACAGACAATTTAGGGGAGCACACCGTAAATCGACTTGCAAAGCAAGTGTAGCCTCCCACCTGTAATGACTAATTTCATATTCTTTGAGTTGCCCCTTCCACGTTTCACCAGTGATTTAAAAAAAAAAACAGCAAATTTACTGGTGCAGGAAGATGAAAAATTAACTTGCACTGTCTCAAATTTTAGGGGCGAAATGCCCCCGTGTAGGAGCAGTCTGGAGCCCTGCAGGGGGTAGAGTGGAAGGACAAAGATGTAGGAAAAGCACACATGATAGAGCCAAACTTTAACCTAAACAACTTTTGAGCTCTTCTGAGAACAGTGCAGATCTCTGAGGATTTAAAAATGAGTTAGCATTTATACTTTTAAAAAGATTATCATCCATACTAAGATGAGATCAACTTTTATATCTGAAGTCATAAATAACTATATAAGAGTTTTTAAAAGTTCATGTGTAGGTGCTTTGTATGACAAATAACAATGAAACCACAAAATGTTTAGTCTCCTGACGCTCCCTTTGTACTTTTAAGTCTATTGACTCATAGGAGCACCTAGTAGCACGCAGTTTCCCATACTGCCAACTCACTGTTTTTTTTTTTTGTAATTAAAATGTGCATCAAGTTAAGAGGAAGTTTTGGGGTAAAACAGTGACACTCAAAAGCACGAAAAAAACTGACCATTAGGATAGAACGGGGTGAGACGCACTGAATCATTTAATACCGTTGCACTGTTTTGGACAGTCTAGTCTGGTAGGCATTCACTGTGTTGTGTTGCACTTGTATGCAAAGCAAGCCATAAGTAGCTGTGTGAAAGAATGAAGAAAGCTCGAGAAAGAAGTTCAAACCTTGTACACTTTCTCATTTTCTCACTGTGGTTAACTATACTTTAATTAATACACATTTATTTGCTGGTTTACATTAGTGGTAAAGTGATCAGAACTATACTTCTTTTTCAGTGGTAAGATTTAGCACATACTGCCCAGGCACCACAGCATCCTGTACTGGATCCTCCACTGAAAGACAAAAGCACTACATCCTGCAGTGAAACAGTGGTTAATGACTATTATGCTTTTACTTCTTGCTGTGCATTTACCACAAGCTTGGTATCAGAGGTCTATTAAACTATGCAATATTTGATGATACCAATGAGAGGTTAATTATTTTGTTACAGTCAAAGTAAAGTGAAATCTTATTAATGACTGTTCAATGACAATTTGCTCTCTATTCTCTCCAGAGAGTCCAGCGACGAGTGCAATGGGATCAGCGGTGCTCTGTCAGTGGAGTCTGTGCCGGGGCCAAGACTGAACTGGTGTCCTGCCAACACCACTACCCCTGCCCCTGCTCCAGCTCCAGCTCCCGCTCCGGGGCCCGAGCCCATGCCCAACCCTGTAAGAATGGGGGACGGCCTGGATGCAGCGCAGATGTCGGGCAGCAGCAGCAGCAGCAGCCAGGGGCAGGCCCAATCGTCAGGAAACCCCTTAGCCCCAGAGTACATCAATCTCGACAGGCCGAAGCGCCAGACCAATCAGCTGCAGTTTCTGCTCAAGGTGGTGGTGAAGGCCCTGTGGAAACACCAGTTTGCCTGGCCCTTTCATGCACCAGTTGATGCAGTCAAACTTAACCTGCCTGTGAGTACTAGCTTTGTCCTTGTGTGTATTACGCATCACACCTCAAAACATGGTGAAAATCGCATACAAACCTCCACCAATTTAATTTGAGAATCTTTGTCTGCAAGAAGTACACAAATTTATTTTCACTAACATGATCAGTAGTTATTTTGAACAAAATATACTGATATCATAAATTACAGAATAAACTCAGTTAAAAAATAGGTCACTTTGGTTAATTATTAAATTGATGACAAAACACTTATTGATTGATTTGTGAAAAAGAAGCAATAAGAGAAAATGAAAATTATAGAAGTTTAATTATGCCAATAAAGGATGGCACACAAAACACAGTTTCTTTCCTGCATTGACATACTCGTATGCAATCTTTTCAGGACTACTACACAATAATCAAAACTCCTATGGACATGGGAACAATCAAGAAAAGGCTTGAGAACAGTTACTACTGGAATGCCCAAGAATGTATCCAAGACTTCAACACAATGTTTACCAACTGCTACATATACAACAAGGTAACATAATCCTTACTACCATCAAGTGTCCAGGGCTTTGATGTGCCTTGGCTTTTGCTAAGAGTGTTTGTCTCCCCCTGCAGCCTGGAGACGACATAGTCTTAATGGCTGAGGCTCTAGAGAAGGTTTTCCTCCAGAAGGTCACAGAAATGCCTCAGGATGAAATCGAGATTGTTGTCATGACAGGGAAAGGACGTGGACGGGGCAGGAGAGAGGGAGGTAAGGGATTTTTCCCTGAATGCTGTCATATTTTGTCAACATCCTTTGTTGGAGCAATCCTCTGTGTGATAGGATAATCATTTACATTCTCTCCTCAAGGTCTAAACTTGAAACCGGGGGCCATCATCGATCCTTCGTCCACAACTCCTCAAACCCGTGGTCTGTCAAACCTCTCAGCAGCACCACAGACCAGAGGACCAGTGCAGGGCCCACCTTCACTACCTCCCCAGCCTTTGATGCAGGCCCACGTGCCCCCGACGTTACCTAGCCATGCACCACAGCTTGGAGCTCCCTACTCCTTGGGCCAATCAGACTGCGCTCCTCAAGTTCCCATCATGACTTCTGTGCCTCCCCCTGCTCAGACCTCCCTTCCCCCAGCATCCATCCAGAGCACTGCCCCCATGCTGCAGAATTCTATAACGATGACCAAAGTGAGTGTGGCTGACACAGAAATATGCCTCTTTTTTTGCTTAAGAGCTTCAGACAGGTTCAGTTATATTATGGCATCACTAATCATTTATTTCCTTTTTTCCCATGCCTGTGCTCTCTTTGTGGTTAACGCTATCTAGCAAAGAAAGAGCCAGAAAAGGAAAGCAGACACTACAACGCCCACAGCAAATGACCAACTCAGTGAATCTTCGCCAGCAGAGTCCAAATCTGGGAAGACACTACCCAGGCGAGAGAGTACAAGACCTACAAAACTGATGAAGAAGGAAGCCCCAGACTCTCAGCATCACATAGGCATGGGGATTGGACTGAGTGGACCAAGTGGAGGTCATAGCCCCAAACCACAAGATCAGCTGGGATATTGTGCTAGTCTGGTTAGGGAGATGCTGTCTAAGAAGCATGCTGCTTACGCCTGGCCATTCCACAAACCTGTTGACGTGGATGCGCTGGGACTACACGATTATCATGATATCATCAAACATCCCATGGACCTCAGCACCATCAAGGTGTGTTGAAGACAGCATATTTAATCAAGTCACAATCAGATTTTTAAGAGAGTAGACTTTTGGCAAAGCAAATAATTAATATTAATATTAATGTGTTTAATAGGCCAAGCTGGAGAACAGGCAATACCGTGAACCCCAGGAGTTTGCTGCTGATGTACGATTAATGTTTTCCAACTGCTACAAATATAACCCACCCGACCATGAGGTGGTAGCTATGGCACGCAAATTACAGGTAAATATAGTGTCACATGCAAACAGTGTCACTGTGGTATAATTAAAAGAAAACAAGCAGGCAGTTCATCTGTTTTTAGTTTTATTAATCTTAATGCTTCAAGCTGATCTCCACTTCAAGAGGTTGGCCAGTTACGGTTGATGTTTTAGTTTACATCTGAAAGAGAAATTTATTTTTAGATTAATTGTGTGCACCGTTTGTTTTCAAAATCAAAAGTATTTTCCTCAGATTGTTCACAGTACACAAATACACCCTTAGCCAGCGGGCTTTCTCAGTGCTCAACATGTATTTGTTTTTTTTTGTGTGTTTAGTTTTCTTCTGCTGAATATTAAAACTTTGTTCCATTTCTTTTCACCACCCTAGTCTGTTGTGTTCTTTAAATTTCTGTCAGTGCAGTGAGTCAGCAAACAAAGTACAAATAGGGCAACTCACCAACAAACAAAACAATCCAGAAATAAAAACATTGAAAAGACTTTTAATACACAATGATCTGTAATAGTGGTCAGTCCAAAGTCCGATATACAAAAGTTAAGATGGTTTGGTTTATACTTCCAAACATACACATGCATTTTGCCTCATTTGTTTGTCTTTTCATTCTGTAGGACGTCTTTGAGATGCGATTCGCCAAGATGCCTGACGAACCTGAGAGCAAGCCTCTGATTTCTGCCCCACCGCCTACACTTCACCATCCTGCTCCTGTTAAGCCCCAGCCTCCTTTGGCCCACATCGCCTCGTCTTCAGACAGTTCCAGTGACTCATCCTCTGAGTCTGAGTCTTCCACAGATGACTCTGAAGAGGAGAGAGCCCAGAGGTTGGCTGAGCTCCAGGAACAGGTCAGTGATCACAGAAGGTTCACAGTGGGAGCAAATTAGTAGTCCAGCGCTTGTTACCCTTTGTTGAGGCCTGGTCTTTTCTCCTGATACAGTTGAAGGCTGTCCACGAGCAGCTGGCCGCCCTGTCTCAACCACAAGCCAGCAAACCAAAGAGAAAAGAGAAGGAAAAGAAAGAGAAGAAAAAAGACAAACATAAGAAGAAAGGAAGCATGCCAAGCCTAGTAGATGAAATCCAGGATGCTACACCTGTTCCCCAGCTCTCTAGGAAGACCAAGACCAGTAACAATAGTAACAAAGAGCTTGTTCCCAAGAAGAAACCCAGGTGGGTATTAAACTTTGTCTATGTCAGACCGTTGGTGAGAGCAGCTCCTTGATATTAGATGTTTCTTTTTTTGGCCATCAGCATTGCATTGTGCAATGAGGTTATCACACTTGGTAATTTCTTTGTGCCCCTTCTTGTTTTGCTCTTCCTGGTCATAGTGAATTCAGGAGCATCGGTCATAAGTTGACATGTTTTCAATGTGTGTTTTTCTTGCAAATGAGTATGACCTTTAAACCATCAATCATAATTAATCTAGGAAGCTGACCGGTATCTTTAAGTCATCTTTATCCCATCTTTGTCTTCTTCATGTTCTTCTTGTTTTGTTTTGTCTTTTTATTATATTTTTTTTAGAAATGCTTTGTAGAAATGCTTTTCAGTGTTATCTGTTCGTAAATTATGTATGTGTTTCTCCTCTGCAGTAAAAAGGAGGGGATGAAAAGCAATCATCCCTCCAACCTGCAGCCAGTCCCCAGCCTGGAGGACGACCTGGGGGCAGCTGGATCATCGGCCACTGGGGAGAAGTGCAAGCCTATGACGTATGAGGAGAAGAGGCAGTTAAGCTTAGACATCAACAAACTTCCTGGTGACAAACTTGGCCGTGTAGTGCATATTATCCAGTCCAGGGAGCCCTCGCTCAAAAACTCAAACCCTGATGAGATTGAGATTGACTTTGAGACGCTAAAGCCCTCCACTCTACGCGAGCTGGAAAGATACGTGTCTTCCTGCCTCCGCAAGAAGAAAAAGGTTCCAGGTGAGCCCCTCCAGGAAATCCACAGGGGAAATGCCTACTTGCTTTTTTTGTTTAATAAGAAATGTGAAATTACTATGCTCAATGTATTTACCATTTGATGAAGTTTATCATGGAAAAGCGTGAACGCGTCGTTTTTGTTTTGCAGTAGAGAAGACTGTGGAGTCCTTGGCTACCTCCAAAAAGACTGGATCCTCCTCAGAAAGCAGTGGCTCCAGTTCAGACAGTGAAGCTGAGGGGACAGGTAACATCTTTTGATATTTACCACTTAAATGCCCAGAATCCCTTTCCATCCTCTTCCGCTTCCCCGAGGTTGGTTCATGGTTGCAGGAGGTTACACAGAGTTCCAGACGTCCATCTCCCTGGCAACTCTTTCCAGCTCCTCCTGGGTGATGCCGAGGGATATATAAATCCCTCCAGCGAGTTCTGGGTCTGCCCTGAGGTGTCCTCCCAGTTGGACACGCTCAGAGCACGTGGACGAGGCATCCTTCACAGATGCTCAGACAACCTGAACTGGCTCCTTTTGATGTGATGGAACCCGTGTTATTGTTGAAGCTAATGCCCAGACTGAAAAACACTAGATGTCTAATCTTGATTTTATTTTTTTAGGAATGATTAAACAACAGAAGAAGAAGAGCCAGTCTGTGAAGGAGGGGAAGAAGATGCATCTTCACCCTCACCCCCACCCTCACCCTCAGAGCGGACCTGCTCAGTCTGGACTTAATTCCCAACCTGCAGGCCTTCAGGCGAGCAGTCAGCTGAAGCACCATCAGCAGCAGCAGCAGCAGCAGCAGCAGCATCAGCCATCTCCTGCAGGCTTCATGGCTCCTCCTGTAGCTGCTCTCGAGTCTTCCCAGTTACTGGAGAGCAGCTTTGAGTCCCTGCCACCTTTTGGCCAACCCCTCATGCATCTGTCCCACCATACAGGCAACTCCTCCTCACCGCCACCTCCACACCTCAACGCTCATTCTGCAGGGCCCGTGTCCCCAGAGACCCACCCCTTTCTCAACCAGCATCCCGTCCTCCCATCTCCAGGTAGTGCTGTATATCGTCCACTGCGCTTTCAATAGAAGTAATGGCTACTTAGTTACTCATTTCTTGAAGTGTAGTAGCAGTCCCTCTGATATTAATGGTGGCTGAAGAATTACCAATAATGAACCAAACAAACAATGTTTTTGAAATTGGAGCATGCTTTTTCTGCAGTATACATACAAACAATGTAAATCCAATGAAAGCAAGAAAAAACACAAACGCTCACCCCACTTCATCTGCACACTGGCCATTAAATTCAGTCAAACTTCAATAAAAGTACAAAAAAATGAAAGGAAACAGTAACAGGAGCTGAAGAGACACTGTTAAACAAATGTAATAACACAATTGTAAAGAACTTCTATTTTGCTGTTTCGTTTTTTCAGAGTCACAATATATTAATGATGCATTTTGCTTCTTCCTCCTGTTTGTATTGTACTACCATAGCCTTGCACAGTTCCATGCCTCAGCAGCCTTCTCGACCCAGTCACAAGGCAGCGCCTCTTCATCCTAAACCCCCTCAGCAGCAACCAGCACCTCCTCAGCAGCAGCCGCAGCAGCAACAGCAGCCAACCCTGCAACAGCAGCAGCAACAGCAGCAGCAGCAGCAACAACAACAACAACAACAACAACAACAACAACAACAACAGCAGCAGCTGCAGCCCCCGCCAGCAGCACCACCACAGCATCAGCTCCCTTCGCAGATCCTCCACCCTCCTCAGCCTCTGCACCAGCGGCCAATGTCCCCCCCAACGCTCACACCCCAGGGCTTACTGTCTTCCCAGCCTCCCCAGATGCTGCTGGAGGACGATGAGGAGCCAGGGTCTACCACACCCTTGAACCAAGTACAGTTATATTTACAGCAGTTCCAGCAAGCTCGCCAGCCCCAGCAGTCCATGCAGTCGCTCCAGGCGCAGGCTCGTCAGCAGCAGCAGCAGCAGCAACAACAACAACAACAACAAGGACAGACTTCTCTCCTGCAGTCTGTCCAGGGACAATCCCAACTCTCGTCTCAGACCACGCTGCCTCCTCCCCAGTTGCCTGTTCAGTCCCAGGCTCCGCCACCTCCATCACATCAGGCCCCACCTCAACAGATGCCTCTACACCAGGCCCGCCACATGCAGCACCCGCAGCACACGCAGCACACACAGCAGCAGCAGCAACAGCAGGCACAACAGCAGCAAATGAGCTACCAGCAGGGTCCTGGACTAGCTGGTCAGTCCCAGGCATCACAACACAAGGTATCCATGCCCCCCAACAAAGCACAGCAGATCATCCAGCAGCAGCAAGAGCAGCCCTCCCCTCGCCCGACCAAGGCTGATCCTTACAACACAGGTGAGTCCAAGAAGATGAGACAAAAAATTCAGTTGTAATTGGTGATTAAAGCAAAAACAGTTGTAGTAGAAATGAATTACGATGACCAGAGTTTAATCCCCCTCCCTTCTGTTGACAGGGCACATGAGGGACAACCCATCGCCTCTCATGATGCATTCCCCGCAACTTCCCCAGTATCCACCTGTGTCTCACCAGTCTCCACCTCACAACATGCAGCCCAAAAAGGTGAGGCCCCCCCACTCACTGGACAAAGTGTTTTTTGGTGCGTTAGCACAGGATTAATGTGTCTCCATTTTCTTGCCATGCAGCAGAGGGCCCCTGGGAGCCAAGGTGTGTTAAAAGAAGAGAAACTTCCTCCATCACCAGTGATGAGAGGAGAGCCATTTAATCCTGCAATGAGACCAGACCATCATAAACATCCTGACACCAAGCCTTCTCAGTCAGGCCACAGCCAACAAAGTGCGTATACCAAGAGGTCATGGGTTACCTCCCCTTTTAAAAATAGTTATAACACGAGCAAAGAGAAGGCTGCACATGATACTGACACCATTTTTGTGTGAATTTATGTTTGTGTTTTTCTATGTATTTATAATAAGCAGATGTGAAGTCCACGGACAGCTCGCGACCTGTCATCCGCTCCTCTGAGCCCAGTGTGCCGCCCTCCTCTCTGCAAGAAAAGGATAAATTCAAGCAGGAGTCCAAGACGCCCATCGCCCCCAAAAAAGTACAGGTGGGTGTAACAGATGCATTCAGTTTTTGATGTGTTGCACTTTGCAAGACTTTTGACCCGGAAATAGCCGATAATCAATGTGGCAATCTTTCCTGTCTATGTGCGTTTTTACAGGACGTGAAACTAAAGAATATGGGCTCATGGGCAAGCCTGGCACAGAAGTCCACATCTACGCCTTTATCTGCTGTGAAATCATCAAGTGACAGCTTTGAGCAGTTCCGCCGTGCTGCCCGCGAGAAGGAGGAGAGGGAGAAAGCCCTGAAGGCCCAGGCTGAGCAGGCAGAAAAAGACCGGCTACGCAGAGAGCAGGACAAACTACGGTAAGGTTGTCGAGAAATGTGTAACATTGGGACTGTGAGAGTAAGACGACCCGCTGTGCAGTTTCCAAATGCGAAACTACTGATCTTTGAGACTCGGTTTTAGGAGGGAATCAGCTGTCATGTAAACTGACAGAAACTGATACTCAGCACGCAGATCATTAGAAATATGAAAACATGAGGCTCAGACTTTATGTCATATAATTACAGACTGAGCACAGATTCAATGAGTCCCAACAGCCCAAAGAAATGAAATTTTACATTGCTCATGTAAATATCAACAGTTTAGGACTTAAAGTAATTGAAATATTGTAGCAATAAATGTTTGCATAGGTAACCATACGGTGATCAGATAATGTATCCTCAAAAGGACAGTATTGCAGGACTACAACAGTCACTGAGAGTCATTTGTAGCTAATGGCTGCAGGACTTCATGTATCAAAATTCAAAACTGGTAAGATGATATTGATTTTAATGAATTATCCAGTGGTTGGTGAAGTGTGCTGCCCGTCCTATACAGGTATCGGCTCTTCTTTGTGTCATAAAAGAATTCTTCGTAGATCTTTGTAATGACACAGAGGAGAAAGCAAAAGTTTAGCTCATTACATTTTCAAAAAGCAGTTAGCTGTAGGCTCCTCCAGCTTGTTGTATAGTTGCATACTTGTAGTCTATATTTAGCCCAGACATTTTTCCTGCGAGACCTCCAGGATGTAGCTTCAAGGATATCTCTTTCTCAGACAAGACACCCCCCTCAGAGCTAGCCTGCGTGAAAAAGTATTTCATTTCACCTGGTGTAAATTATTGGCTTGGATGGTTTCCAGAGGTCGGGATGAAGAGGACGTCATGGAGCCGAGCAGGAGG
>OMNW01025166.1:0-15092 GCA_900303245.1 Selene dorsalis
AGGTGTATTCCCATTCTGTCAGTCACTTTTCACTCTGCCTCCCAGGCTTCAGCCTCTATCAGTGTAAACAGAAGAAGGGGAGCAGTCTTTGGTGTTTTCCCCTGTCTAAAAGCCTCCTTTTGGTGTCTTTGATCCCAAGCACTGGAATAGTAATTGCTATCACTTATGAAACAAAATGACAAGCCAACAGCTTAGCTATGCAAATACAAAAGAAGAGAGGGCAGAATAGTTGGAATAAAGGTCTGTGAAGAAGAGTTGACACAGTGAGCACTGGTTGCGTGGACGTCCTGAAAATGCAGCTGAGATGTTTTTGATTGATGTTGAGATGTGAGAGAAATCCTTTCATTTTACTACATATATTTTTAATGTTGTAATCCACAAGACCATGCTTTTCCTGGCACCAGCTGGTCATAGCTATTTTTTCCTGCACTCTTTCAAAGTACAGCCATAGGGAATTAACATGTGCATCTCCACACATTCTGCCTTTAAGCGCACTTACTCAAGCCCTGCCTTCCTTTTGTGTCCATATTTTGGAATAACAATTAACTAAGAGCCAAGCATGGCACCGAGCCTGCGAGTGAACGTTGAAAAAAGTTTGGTTATTAAAAGAAACCCTTCCAGAAGAGCAGAAAGCTGCCCCTACTGGGAGCTGAAGTCTGGCCTTTCTGGCTTTCATAAAGTGGACGCAGCCAAAGCAGTGATGGCTGGATGCTGGTGATTCAAACAGCATACAGAAAGAGAGAAATGAAGGAACTGGATGGCTCCTCTTCCCTCTTTAAAGCTGTAGAAGTGGATAAGCCTCTGGTGTTATTCACAAGCTCCCTCTGACATCCTCTGTTGATGTTTATTTAAATGGCACTCAGATCGGTGTGGAAATCATCCCGTCGCGAATGCCCAGCAGGACACAAAACAGCTGGGCTCTGGAAGGGGAACAGATAAAGAGAGAGAGATAGGAATATTTTCTAAAAAGGACACAAGAAGAAAAAGAAGAGAGAGAAAACTTGAGGGTTTTATGTAAAGGAAGAGATATGTGTGAAATGTATTTTGTGTAATGAGACGCCCCAATTCTGCTCTTTGAGACCGCGTTACCTGGAAAATAAAAATCTCTCCTTTTGCCTGTCCCCTATCGAACCAGCTGTTCTTGGCTTACGCTGGGCATATCCTCCATTTCACAGAAGCATTCCAGCACTGTATTTTCTCAGATTTAGTCTTCAGGATGGTCGTCAGAGGACGGTGTCATTTCTGAGCTCCTGCTGGGACATTGCTCTTTCTGCTAGGACATTCTGACACACAGCGTTAATAATGTAGCTTTCTTTTCATAGGACTCAACAAACACAGCCAGTGACCGTATTGCCCTATCGCCAATAGGAATGCCCATTCACTGAATAAGCTGCTGCTCTTTGCTCTATTTGTTGATGCATTTCTGAAGACTTAGTGGGGTTTGTTGCCTCGGCATGAAGTGTGTTGGACACCCATTTTGTTCTCCCAACATGGGAACACTTTTCTCAGTGTGACAAGCATCATTTGACAGTCCCCTGTCTCAGCATCCTCAGCATCCAAGCCCATTTACAGCCAGCTCATTCACTTTATTGCTGTTCGCTGATGGCAGCACTTTGAAGTGTTTGCTAAGGGATGGAGGGGGAGGTTGCGTGTGGGGGTAGGGGAAGTTTAATTGGCTGCATTAGCTGGTTTGCTTCTCTTCCTCTTTCATGGTGCCCCCCAGTCACAGTGAGTCGGATTAGGCGACCTACATTTTAGTTTTGCCACCCCCCCAATCTTGAATCTTGAGTCTTCCTCATGTCTTATTTAGGTTTCTTTGAAGGATCCCAGTTCATCTCCACCAGCCTTTCACTAAATGAGTCTTGGTTGTTTGATTTGTATTAAAGAAAATAAAAATGGGGACAATGAGACGTCCTCCAGCTCCAGTCCACAGTCCTCTGTGTTTACATTGACATGAATTTGCTCACACAGACTACAGGGAAAGTTAAATTTAGCAACTTCATCCCTATTCACATGACACTGATTGACAGCCCACTGTGGGTAATGATGTGTTTTTGTTTTACATCGTGGCACCCACAGAAATCGCCCTTGGAAAAGTTTTGATGCTTGTTTTGTTTGAAATGCTCATATTGTACAACCTGCATGACATCTCCTGCATTATGTTTGAGCTGGTGACGCTTCCATATAGAGGATGAAAGTCAAATCAATCATTCATGAAATCTTTGGGGAACAAAATGTTGAATCACCCCAAAATAACCCTTAACTGTATTTTTAAATGAATGTTTGTTTCAGTTTGCGTCATTTGTTTCTGTACTGAGCCTTTGCATAACATGTGCGGTACTGTGAATGAACTACACGGACAAATAAAGAAGCTTTTTGGTGCTATTAAAAACATTTTTAGAAAGGTAACACTTTATGTACAGTCCACTGAGAGGAAATAAGTATTGAGCCAATTACAAAAGCGGTAACACTTAAATTAATACTTTCTGTAATCCTCTTAATTGCAGTTTGTCACACATACTATAGCACTAAGCTGCTACATATAACCCTCATGGTGCCATTAAGACCTATTTAACAGCTTAGAAAACATTTTCTAAGTAGTTTGCTCAGAACCACACAGACTACTTTTTTATTTTATTATTCATATTCTGCCAGTCATGTGTCATATTTCAGGAATTATGTGGTGGAACTCTTACACAAACTAAAGAACCTGTGAAGACGTGACATCCATTCTCTGGGTCTAGTACATGGTACAGTGTTCAGGTTCAAATGAAGGGAGCTTGATGTTACACCTAACCTTGGCTGTGTGCCCTGCATGACTGCCCCTGTAAGCCATCTGTCTGCTTGGGGTCTGACTGAAATATTAAAGAGCCTGTTTGCCTGCCTGCTGTAGCACTTCACTACTGAGCAAGCCCGTGTGTAGTGTATGCCAGAGCTACCGCAGATATGTAAGACACAGAGAACAAGGTGAAATAAGAAGACTCAAAGTCTATTCTCATATTATTTATTTTCATTATATTCAGTCCTTTTGATAGATTTATCCATGTATCCTACTGGTGCCTTTATGACTGTCATGACCTGCCTGCTCACATTTTGTGACTGAGAGATGCTTTAATTGAAACACTGTGTATAAATACATCCTGTTATTATGAAAGAGCGGCATCACGGTAGTGAAGACAGGATTGAAGTTTACCTGTTGTAACACACCAGACACCGTACAGTATAAGCATATACCATTTATGTTATGAGACAATCTAAAAAGTGGCATCAAGTTAAACATTTGTGTCAGCATTATTTTATCTGGAGGTCTCTGCAGTGGCGCCACAATTGTGTGGGCTAAGTGGCCTCACTGAGACTAATGAGTAAATAGCAAGTACGTTAATTAACAATGTTTCCTCATTATGTTGTCGGAAAACACAATTTGAACTATATCATACATTTCCACACTTTCTTTCCATGTGTACCTATGCCTGTTAGTATTTCCATCTCTTTCTTGTAGACACTTCACCTGGGCATATGGTTTGCAGGTGAAGGTCAGTGTGATGTCAAAAAACACTTTTTAGCCATTTCGCAAGCCTTCGCACAGCAATTTAGACATCATTTCACACAAATGGTTCATATTTTATAAAACTCTGGATAGATCTGAAACAAGTCTGAGTGGCAGACAAGTGCTGGGCACCAGTTGTAGTTAATCTCATAACAGATTAATATTAATCTATTTGTACAAAAGGTCACAGTCAGTTTTTAGGGTCAGTCTCCAGTGGTCTCACAGTGCAGGCCCAATGAGCTCTCTGTGTCACAGCAGCCACAGCACAGAGCTTTTATAAAACTGTGCATAGGAGCCTAAGCTTACTTGCACCCAAAACCCCAAATTTTCATAAAACCCTGCGTATGCACACCTGTAAGCCATCTTCCCTTTATAAATCACAGAGAGCCTATGTGCAAACACCTGAATCAGCTTCATATCTCCTCCTGTACACGCCACTTTTAACCATAAATGGTCAATGCAAGCCACCTTGCCACTGCATAGACAACGAAATGTTAAGGTTGATTTTTACCCACATGTCTCAGTGAAATATGTAATTAGAATGACTTCCCCCTCATGTGCATGCACACACGCGCACACACTCAGCTTCTTGCAACCTCCCGCTCTCTCACTCCTCCACCTTCTGGGTGAACAAATCTGTTTGGTCCTGAACCCTCCAATGAAGGGAGACAGTTGTGAAAGAACTGAGGCAGGAACCAAGACCCCTGGGTCTAGAAACAAGAAATAGGCAGGGGCAGACAACAGAGGGATGAAATGAATGATGGAAGTCTTTTTAAAAAGGAGCTTTTAAGTTGAGATGAAAAGGACGTTGCTCGTGTGAAACATGCTGATAGAGGAATATAGGTTTTGATCAGCTGCTGTCACTGTCATTCAGAGAGAATTATATTTTCCTATAATTATTAGTATGATTGCTGGTATCTTGACTCATTCATGCAACATTCTGATAACAAAGACCACTGGACGGAGATGAAGTGGTTTTGTAAAATGGTGGAGAAAAAAACAAATGAAACTGAGCACATGACAGAGAGAAAAGGAGAGAACTATAATGGGAGAGGAGGAGTACATTAATACCTGTTAAACTGAGACCCCACTGTGGCTCATGGTTTAATTGTGCACATGCATTTATGTAACTAGTCCTGAATGAATGCTTAGGAAATGGGACCTGAATGCACCCGTGCTGAGAATGTGTTTAACAATAAGCTTAATGTGCTTCCTCAGTTTCATTTTAATCCCAGAGTATGAGCACAGAGCACCAAGAGCTCTTACCTCTTTTACCTTAACTGGCCATAAGCTTCTCACTGGTTTGTTCTAAATTCCTTATTTACTTTAACATCGGTCCAATGTTTGTTCCCAACTAAGATATGACAAAAACCACCAGATGGACATGGTCCATGGTTATGAAGTGAACACTCTATGTCTGAATTTCAAGACAACTATGATGAGTCACCATGAATTCTGATTCCCATATGATGGTTAAGATGAAACCTTAAGACTGTGATGCATAAATGATTATATCTAACTGAATTTGTTCAAACATTCATGTTTGACAGATTTATCCTAATGGCTTTCTTCGACTTTTCCTCTCATGCTACAATGAGGTTGACATTTGTTGAATCAAATTTCCTTTAAGGTTCCTTACTTTTCATTTAGCACATCATGCCAACACTTCTTTTTTGGAAAACTAAAGGTATAACCCTATAGGGCTAATGAGCAAACATTAGCATGCTGATTTGTTAAACTAAGACAACGCACATGGTATATGTTGTACATGCAAAACATCAGCATGTTGCCCACATTATTGGATGAAGCCTTTGTGTTACCCCTGATTCTCTTTTAGAGCCTCTTTGAGTTTTACAGCCTGGAATTTGAGCTGGACAAGTACTGGATGGATTGCTGTGAAATTCGGGATACATCAAGGTCCATAGCAAATTAATTTAATCACTAATTAGCGACTTGTAGCATGCTAAACTTAGATAGAGAGCAAGCTTTGATGTCTGCATTTAAGCTTGAAGCCCTTTTGTACAAGTACAGTCTCACAGAGTTGCTACCATGACTGTAGACTGGTCTTGACTCGAGTCTATAATGCAATTATAATAACAGAAACAGTGGTGATTAGCTGAATGATAGTGACACAGAGAGATAATCAGAATACCTCAGAATTTCAGGGTGTCGAAGAAAACAAAATGCTAATGAACTCAGGAATATGAAGGCATTTGTTTCACACGAGGTTGGATCGGTACAATAGTCATTGAACATATTTTCTATCAAAAAAAAAAAAAAAGCAAAATTGAAATTGAAACAACCATCATCTCTCAGTCTGTCCTCGCCTCCATCGCACTCAAATCATGTCTGTGCGGCGCAGCAGCGGCTACTTTTCTACTTATTTCTTATCCTTATTAATCATCTTCTTATTAAAGAGAATAATGATAATGCTGATGATTAAGCTAAATTTCGTGTTTTATCAGTGTTGTATATGAAATTTCTGCCCCGTCTTTCATGTGAGCCAATTGATGGTATAGGAACCACTTTTAGCTGCGGTGTAACAATCATCAATATCCATTGTGGGGATCTGACACAGCTGGAGCGCAGCATGTGCTTGGTGCTGCTGTTTTAGGAATGTTATCATTTATCATTGTGGATGCTCTCATCATTATCGTTATAGTTATCTTTCTTGGCGTGTGCGGCCTTTTGTCTTGCTTTTCCATTGTAGCAATGCACGTACAGGAATGGCTTAACTGCTCCTCCTGTCCAAATCAGATCAAGAGCAATCAGAACACACTGATTTGTGTCCTTGGCTTCTCATCTACCTTTTTACCTACTGGGCCACACACATCCGTACTGTGAGTCTGTGAGCAGTCAACTGTACATGTTCATGTGCAGACTGTGAAAACATTGTTTTCTCCTGGGAGCACAATGAAGTAGCTGTCTGTCGAGCTACCCAGCCAGCTATAAATATTTATAAATATGGAATCATTCAGGTTCAGTGCTGCCATTGAGCTGATTCATTTTGCTGATATATGTCTGTTAAATGAACCTCTGTGCACGTTTTGCCTGTTTGAATTTATTACAAACAGCTCCTATGACTAATAATTAACCTCTTCACTCACCCCCACCACCACTGAAACACTTGTTGCCTCTCAGAAGGATGGTGGAAAGTATTAGCATGCTGTGGGATTAAGTACAATAATTTATTCACTAACTTATATCCCTGACAATACAGTTTGTTCAGTATGTATTTACATATTAATATGTGTCAAAACCACAATTCAACTTGTCATCTGATACCCCACCCCCTGCTGTTGTTGTGAAAATGGTGCAGTCGAAACACTTGGCCAGTCAGATGTCGCTCACTCTTGGTCTCACTCCCTCTCCTTCGCTCACAAACACATTGACAACAGGCCCGTCTGTCATAACCCCTCCTCTCTCTGTCAAAACATGATCATGAGAGGGAGAAAGGATCTTTTCCCCTCAGAGAAGATGGCTGTACATACCTGCTTGACTGCTTGGGCAAGTGGAGAACTAGTGTTAATTCTCTGATGCTCCTTCAGTCCACAGGAATATTGAGAAATATTTCCAGACTATAAAGGGTTTTTCGTGAGGAGACACAGCGACAGTCTGGATCAGGGGTATTAACAAATCGGAGTACCTTGAGACACATGAGAGAAAGCTGCACAGTGAGACCAGTGTGATTATTAGCTATACCAATTTATTTGTTCCAGGCTTCAGCCAATGCCCCCACCCACTCTCTCTCTCTCTCACACACACACGCACACCACCGTGGTGGGGGTGCTGGAGTGTGTGCGTGGATGATTTTGTGGGCTGCAGTGGCTGAATGTGACTCTCAGTCTCGTTTTTGATTTAACATGCAAACTCTGCCAGATGCTTGACGTTGGGAACCGTTTCATATTCTAATGCCCTGACAAGAAATATAGCCACTGAGTGTGCAGTTGCTAGCGTGCATATGTTTGTACTGCGTGCGCTGCTGCCTTTACTGCTGTGTTTATGATGCAAACTAGCTTCTGTAACAATGCCACTGTGAGCTTTTCATTTGGGCCTTTCTGATTATATTGCCATGAGAGAGGAATGAAACCACTAGCAGAGTGAAGACTTGTGTGGTTCTAAATATCCTCTCAGATTGCTGCGTGTTTTCTTTGGACACATAACAGGTAATAAAATGTAGGTCCTGGTTTTGGTAAAGATCCCTCGTCTGTCGGAGCCATAAATCAAGGAACAGCCCTGCGAAAGCTCAGCTGTTGGATGATGTCATTTTCCATCACTTTTCAGACTTGAGTAAAATTGCTTTGTCTGTCTTCAGGGAGCTTAAAGGGTAATGTGTTGTCAAAGATATAAAAGCTGATAGGGCACTGTGGGAACCGAGTCAGAATAACAGTCTCAGTGTTTTGTTTTATTATCATTGTGAGCATCAATGCCACAGATATACAGCAACACAAACTGTAATTGGTTCAGTGCTGTGTCATGATTGTAGAGGACATACAAGTGGCTTCAGATACAATGACTGATAGGTTTACTACAATTTTGAATGCATGTGTACTCCTAGCTCGACTCTGCCTGCCTTCCCTCGGCCCTTACCACTGTTTATACCACAATAGGGACAGACATGCTGAGTTCTATGTGGCAACTGTAAATTGTCGCTAGCCTATTGCAGAGGACCATAAATATAAGCTGTCCTAGTGCCCAGTCGGTCACCACCAACTGGACAGGAAACAGCATGCTGTCCAGAGGTGTTTGACTGTGTAAGAGGCTGCTGTTTGGATCGGGAGAGAAATGCGGCGAGCGTGGGTTTGCTGCCGGCCTGCACAGCTGTTACTTGCTCGCCATCCTCGTCTGTGAGTGGGAGGTTGAGTGAGCAGGTTGAGGCCATTTGTCAGAAGAGCTATTTACATGTCTTCGTCAGTGCAGCGAGGGGAGTTGTCATCTGAGCTTTGCACATAACCTCGAGGCTTCTTCACACAACAGTGGCATTTGGCAATTAACTGGCCTTTTTATAGCACTAATGCTGCACTCACTGTGCAGATTTACACGGTGGCTGCCACCAAGATAGCAGCCTCAATCTCAATGATTTTCAGTTGTTATTTGGGGTCACTCGATGGTTTATTAGTGTCAAAAATGCCAGGGAAATGGGCTTAAGGTTACCGTTGAGAAATGCTGCCACAGTGAGTCTCAAGAAATCAGCAGTTATAACTGCAACAGCAGATCAGCAGATGAAGCTGTTGTAATGAATAGAAAATGACTGATAGATTTATAAAAAACAGCTTGAAGCACTGTGACAGTTGGTAAGTATTTGAGTCCTGTCAACCCGTTGTCCTTGCCGCAACCACAATATTAGCTCCACTGTTTTCAACTCATCACACCACTGGTATTTAATTCAGTTCAAATCCATTGTTAACTAGAAGAGGGGACTTGCCTTAGTAAGTTATGCTTCCTGTGTTCTCTTGTTCATTTTACATGTCCTCAAGTTAATTCCAGTTCTAATTAACTACCTTTGAAAGAAATCTGTGCGATAATTACCGCAAGGAGGTGGAACGGAAGCAATCACACTTTGCACAATTTATTCTCCACCACAGGGAGAACCCTACAGAGTCACCCCCTGCTGCCTTTTCCTTTTTTCTTTTTCTTTTTTTTTTCTGTGTCCGAAAAATCACCTTCAGCACCCACTTGAGTTTGTAGAGGCATGGAGACGCAGAGAATCGCATAGCTCCATAGACTAATACTCCTGCTGGTTTTTAGTCTGGTCCAGTATATTTGCATAAATAATAGTAACAAATACAAAAACACTGTAAAATGAGAAAGAAAAGCTGAAATAAATGAACTGCACAAGTGAAGCCTCTGCAGCAGAGAATGTCATACTTATAATACATAATGTCACTGTTCAGATGATTAAAACATGAACAAGGGCATGTGTCACTCATGCACAGCATCCACAAATAGACCCTGGCCAGTATGATGCAGTTTCAGAGGCGAACCAGAAGTTTCACACCTAGCTGTAGTCCAACCTGTGCCAACCTACCAGTACATTTGAATTAAAAAGAAGCACGAAAGAACGGCGGGACACTGAAGCTTTAAGATAAAACTGTTTGGTAAACTATTTGTTTTGGGCTATTTTCAGTCAGGAATTGATGCATATTTGGACCCTGGTGAGTATTTCCAGACACAGCTCAGTGTGTGTGGGATTGACTCAAAACAATCTTCAGCGTGTGTTCATGGTGATGAACAGAGTTCTGCAGCAGACAGAAAAAAACTATATTAAGTTTTGGCTACAATATAATGTGAGAAATACTTGCTAGTGGAATAAACTTATAGTTGTTTTTGGTTGTGGATTTGTAGAATAATGTGCGCCATCTACAGACAAGGAAAGTGGTTTCTTTAATTTTGACACTTGAGTATTTTGTTCTTGTGTGTAGCTGCTGTTTGTGAACTGTGAGTCTGTTTAATGTTTTATACTGTATTATACATTTTAAATGTAGAAGTTTTGTTAACTGAAGCATATTTTCTGCTGAATAAGCTAAAGAGCACCGAGTTCACACTGCTGCGCCAGTACAAGAACTTTCTCCAGCCCAGAGTCATGTCTGCAGGTATTTTATTCCTTTCACGCTGAGAACGTTAAAAGCTCAACAACTCTCAACAGTAAGCTGCTATGTGTAGCCTCAGAGGCAAAACTCAGGGTAATAAAAGTACACAAAGCACTCACTTGCTGCTCCAGTCCACTAACTGCTGAGTGCGCAGTAATACCTGAAGCATATCAACATTTTTGGGAACTAAACTCAGGGAGACTTAGGTAGCAAAATTAATAGGAAACAATATAGTAAAGTAAAAAATAATAAAGAACAGGGACATGTCTCTCCCATCCACAAATTAAAGATTGGCTTGTGGGTAGTGGGAAATTAGAGACCAAAAGAAAAAAAAAAAAAAGGTCATGCGTCTGAACATAGAGTGAAATCCCCCATGTGTTTGATTTGTGTGCATAGCAAAAAATATCTCTTGTTGAATGCCTGGTTAAATTGTAGCTGCTGCTACTTTCCTTTTCTGTAGGTGGTGGCAGGCTAGCAACAGTGGTTAATCTGGAGCCTAGTCAATATAAATGTATTAGTACCTGGAAATGAGTTTGTGTGAGAGTGTTTTGTTTTTAGTTCATGGTGATTATGCTTACACAGTGACAAAGCCTGGAGATAAAAAAAAAATGACTTGTGTCAGACAGGTGGCTGGTTGAAAGGTTGAAGCTTTGTTTTAATTCATCATTGAGTCCTGGTCCCCAAATGGACTGTCTGGCCCAGCACCTGAACAATACCTTAATGAACAGGTCCATTTTAAAACCCAGGAGGGGAAGGCAACACTGTCTCTGCTCCTGTTGAGTAAATTAGATTGACTTCTAAACTCTGTGAAACAGATGATGCAAATGTCACACTTGATCAATTGATTTGGCTGAATTAGCTAATGCACCTGCAACCTGCACTATACATAAACATAAAACATTTCCTCTATACTGCCATGAGCCAGGGTTGGCGAAGGTTACGGTGTAGAAACATTGAGTAATGCCATTCAGATTGATATTTCTCTTGGAAAATCATGGAGAAATCTTTGCTTTTGTGACATATCTAACATCTCTAAATATTTGAAGGATGTTGGCGAGAAAAACGTTTTTTCTGGTAAAACACTGAAAGATGTTAGCAATTTAACTAATGTTCAAGTAACAGCACCCGATCAAAACTTCTCCAAAAGGATTCCCTGTCTTTTAGACTCAACACGTTAAGTGAATAATTTTGTTTTTTAGCCTGTGGTGCTTTTTGCCTCAATAATTTCTTGCCAACTTGAGTAAGAGGCAGTTATAAGGTGAGAGGGAGACCAGTCTCTGTACGTTGAAACATTTCAAGCATAATTCACAGACATACAGTATATCAGGGTATTTCTTGAATAACATGACTTTATCATTTTTCTGATTTAATATGATTGTTTTGCGTTTTGTCGACAGTTTTACAGTTTGTGCTGTGTGTGTTTTCTCAAAGGTTTGACCTTTTGGTTTGGCTCTTAGTTGCTTTTTTCTCAAATTAGCATTACTTTCAAACATCTATCTTGCCTATATTAGCAGTTTTATTTTGATAGGCCTCATTTCCTCCTGACAGACAGTCCCAGAACACAGCAGGCCCTCAAAACCAGGAATCCTAGTCTGTCAAGCTGTAGCTACTCCAGACATGACTTGCTATAACTGTCAGAGATGAACTGTGAGTATTAGAGTTAGGCTTAGAGTATTAGAGCCAGGCTGGCTGGCAATCCTTCTGGGATCTATATTTTTGTTATATCATTTTGCCATATGTGTTGGCAGCCATGACGGCTGTTTGACCGGCTGAAATAGTGATCTGCTAACTTTAACCAATGGACAGAAAAAAAAAAACATAACGCTGGCCTTCTGCCTTTAGGAAGACTTAGGGCAGTGAGATTTTGCCCCACCCACTAAAAGTCAAAATGTAATTGGTTGATTCATCTCTCACTTTCTAACCAAACACATGCAGCTAAGCAGTCTTTGAGACTTCAGTCTCATTTTGAAGTTTAACAAAAATGAGGGTAAAATTACAATTTTAGGCCAAAAAATATGTTAATGATTAAATCAAATAGTTTAAAGATAACATTTAAAATGCTGATATGTTTGGCCTTCTAAGAAGGCCTAGAAGGCCCTTAGGGTTTCCCACTGCTGACCATACTACAACTAATACTTATAAGCTAGTCGAGCTACTGAAGTGCAGCAAGTGTATGGATGCTGAGTTGTAATATTCAGTGAGAGAAAGAAGACATTTTATGTGGCTGATAAAGAGGAAACTTGCTGCATATAGATCACCCTCATTATGTTCTGCCTCACAGGTCAGATCTGTATTTGAAAGGTAGGCAGTGCTTGTGGCTAATATGAGCTGCGGTCCACCACTGTTATATTCTATACACTCCTACAAATACTTTGCCTGAAAATTAGTAGCAGACCCAGTAGCAATTATTTACCCCCAAGAGATCTTAGGACATATATGATAACACGTGAATCAGTGCTGAGACTCTAAGAGACACAGGCAGAGAGTTCAAAAATAATAGTTTGGTCCAATAAATCTGCATTGTACATTTCAGTGTTCAGTTTGTTACCTATCTTGGTGCAAAGTACTTCTACTATACTAGAACTAAAAGCAGTCTTTCCCTCATACATGGTATCATTCATCACTCTACTATAATTTCCCAAATGTTGACACTAATTCTTAAATGCACATATTTTGTGCTTTGTGAAAGCGTTAAATGAATTGTAGGGTTCAGATACTTAAAGACCAGTAAACTAAAGTGAGTGTCAGAAGTGATGTACATGTTATTCAAGGTAGAGATGGATGTCTATGTTTTTATCATCACTCCTTTCATATCATAGGCCTTATTAATAGAAAAAAACAGGCTGAAAAACCATCTGAAGCTTTTAGTCAAGGTGTCACTAAATTCACCCTCTGTGTGAACTATAAAAGCTGTAATAAAAGTTGTGAGAGGAAGGAGACATGAAAAGAATGGAAAATAGTCAAAAGTTTTCACATTTCATTTTCCCTTTCTCCTGAATAAATCAAAGTTGGTTTAATAGAGAGGAACTTTACCCTCAGATATATGTTTGGAGGGGAACTGTCCGGTGCTGAAATTCCATTCTGTGCACAGGCAACATCTCAGATGATAAAAACCCTCTCAGAGACCATTGGGCCTTTTCATCACAGAGGAAACATAAAGCAATTTTTAGGATGTTCTCAAGTCAAGAAGTATAGTTTCCCCTTCACTCCTCAGAAAACCTTCATCTCAGAAGGAATCAAGTGAGAGGTTTTTGTGTAGTTTCGAGTGCTGCGGTTTGGAGTGAGGCCAGGCATTCCCTGAGGCCTCATCCATCTGGTGCTGCAGTCTGATCAGATTGGTTTTCATTCCATTTCATATTGTATTAAAAAGAAGAACATAGTACCTGGATCCTTTCAAAGCACTTTTTCACATATTTTAAAGACTTTTACCTATGACTCATGCAACGTCGTGATTTTATTTCAGTGTAGCTATGTTTGAAACAATGCAGTGCATATATCTCTCTGGCTGTGCAGTGCAATGGAGGGTCAGAGGCACAAGCTGAGATTTAGAGCTGTAGTGTGCCACTTGTCTCCAGTGGTTGGGCAGGTAGTCACCCAATAAGGACCTGTGCCCCACTGTGCCCTGCTGTGCACATCTCTCCAATAAAGTGGGTGCTTGGGTATGAAAACCCTGCATAAGAGGGAATGTTGTAAATAAATCACTGCTTACATGTGTCACTTGGTCACACCCCACCTTCACCCCACCCCGTTGCAGCTGAGGGTCTATAATTTGACATGACTGAGTCTTGATTACTATTTACTGCGTTGTCAAGGTGAGGGGGAGACACAACTTTGTGGATAAACAGATTTACTGTCACTGCTCCACTGAATCAGCCAGTGTTGACTTTACATCACTCACTGTTTCCCATCTTCTCCCTCCCTTTTTCCATCCCTTCTCCTCCCTGAAGATTGCAGTTGTCACAGCTTGGTGTTGCTTTTGACACAGCAGTGATACAAGAGCAAACAGGATCACATTGGCTGACAACAAAACTTGACTTTTTTAAAATTTTGATTAAAGGCAGGGAATCATGACTGAGAGGCATGTGTTGTATGACTCCATGAATCCAACCAGCATAGGCTGTGGCCTTGCTGCTCTGTGCTGTGTGTTGTGGTGGTAACCTATTTTACAGATTTTGTCAGATGAATGGTTGTCTTTAAAGCTGTGTGTGAGTGCACATTTGACAAGCCCCTTTGATATCACATTTTTATTTACATGAACACTATGGAAGCCTTCACACTTATATTTGGTGTGTGTGTGTGTGGCCTCACCTGGCCTCTCTGTCAGATAAGGCTCATATGTAAGATGCATGTTAAAAGAAAGCACAGCTCCACTATCAGCAGCTACAGGGCAGGGATCATGTGTACAGCACATCATCTCAACGTGTGTGATGTCCTCAGGACCACCAGAGTGAGAGTCAACTTCACCAGTGTATCCAGTCAGCTGTAGTAACTTTGGACGGCCAGAGACCATTTGTCCTGACTTTTATGAGAATTATCAGTGTCCAGCCTACTGTTCCTATGTTGGCATGCTAGGCTAGCAGGTCTGAGCTTCTTACTCCCTGTGGTAGAAACTTTGTTGCATAACAATAACAAGTATTGTAAACTGGACTCATTATTGTATATCTCACCAAACTAAGATCAAGTCAGTCAGGGTTCAGGGCATAAGAGGCGGGAGGGAATTGGGCCCGGATCTGGTCCCGATCCCGATCCCGATCCCGGTTCCGGTCCCGGTCCCGATCCCGGTCACGGTTCCGGTTCCGGTCCCGGTTCCGGTTCCGGTTCGGGTTCCGGTCCCGGCTCCGGTTCCGGTTCCGGTTCGGGTTCCGGTTCCGGTCCCGGTCCCGGTTCGGGTTTCGGTCCCGGTTCCAATCCCGGTCCCGGTTCCGGTTCGGGTTCCGGTCCCGGTCCCGGTTCCG
>OMNW01025168.1:0-17345 GCA_900303245.1 Selene dorsalis
ATATATTTGACCGGTTAGTGGTGAGGGTAGCAGATCTGCATGACTTGTTTCAGCAAGTGACCACTGTTTTTGGTATTTGCATACCGGATTTGCAGAAATGCAAAAACTCTGAGGTGATTGTGGTTTGTTGTTGTTGTCATAGCGTTACTTTGACCCTGTAATTGCAGCATGCTGATGGTGGGAGGCAATGGACGGATGCACTAGAATGAGTGTGAAGGAGCTGTGTGAGACCGATGACTTGGCCACCGGTTTGGCGCTGGACCCTCTGCTGGGCTTCAGCACCCACAAAATGAACATCAGGTAGGACGTGGAGTCAAACAGCATCACACTCCTGCAGTGAGCACAACACTCATCCACTGACTTCTCTGTGATTTCCACATACAGTTCTTGCACTTGCGCTTTATTAGGCACTTATACAGTTTAATTGATGACAATCGAGTTGATGAAACACTTCAGTGAGAGAGATTAAATAAAAGCTGATCAGTGTAGTCTGTTGGAGGACTGTTGTGTAAGACAGCATTAGTTTTAGCTGGGTGTACTTAATAAACTGCAGTGCCTGTTTACTGAATCATGTATGGACCTGTTATGAAACCCAGACATGCCCTTAAGGTGTCACATGTAAAGACTGGAGTCAAATATTTCACATCACTATGTGGATAAAGGTAATGTGTGTGTGTGTGTGTGTGTGTGTGTGTAATCAATCAGCCGTGTTGTTTGGCCTATATCTGTGGAAGACACCTGCACCTGCACACACCACACTAAATGTACAATTAAACTTAGTCTGCTGGAAGCAATAGTGCTGCTTTAGTATGTGTATTACACCTACTGTGAGGGCTGTTCACTAGTCAACAAGTGTTGTGTGATTGATACTTACAGTTTCCAGTGTACCATGGCCACCTGCAGGTGTGGTGTAAATTAATTTGCTGTAGAGGGTTAAAAAAAAAATACTATTAATGACATAATCGTTGCATCTTGGTCATACTTTTTTAAAAATATATTTTCATCTGAAGCAGTTACTATTGTTGGAATAAATGTGACATGTTCAAAAGTTCAAAAGCTTTAGTCTCTTAAAATGCTGCCTCTACATGTCTGTTTCTGCTCTTCTTTCATCTGATTATCTGCCTCTCTGTCTCTCTCTCTCCTCTCCAGTGCCCCACCAGAGATCCGGCGATGGGGAAACCTCAAGGAGACGCTGTTGCGATTTCAGCGCACGCACGACTTCAACGCTACGTTCGAGGCGTTGACGGTGGGCGGGCCAGCTGGGGACTACATCAGTGCTTTGGGAGGCCATCGACAGGAGCTGCTGAGACAACATGTAGGCTTGTGTTTGAATTTAGAAATCAGTGTAAATAGAGAATAATCCCATGTAAAATGACATTTGTGTACATTTTGTATCTCTGTGAGGTTCATGAAAAGTTTCTACAGTGACAGCCCCTCTATGATGTCTTGTCTGCAGGTGTATCGGTACCTCAGTGCCTTCCTGTTGGACAGTGGTATCAAGATCGAGTCCTGTGACAGATACTCCTCAGAGACCAATGGAGCAAAAATAACCTCAACAAGGCACTGGTAATCAGTCACATTGTGTTTGTCCAAGCGGCCTGTGCACCCGTCATCAGCTGCTGTGGCTGCTGCAGCTGCAGTTCCTGGACTGCATTTGTTTGAGATTCAAATATGTGACGGCAGGACTTGTGTTTTTGTGCAGGTTTGCAGGAGAGCGGGTGGAGGTCCTGCTGGGCTGCATAGCAGAGCTGAGCCCCTCTGACAGCGCAGTGCTGAGGGCAGGAGTCAATGACTTCAGTGTGATGTATTCCACACGCAAACGCTGCGCCCAGCTCTGGCTTGGGCCTGCAGCTTTCATTAACCACGGTGAGTTTGTTCACATTCATGACTCATTCTCTCCCACCACACACACACACGCACACACACACACACTCGTACAGATATAGATTTTCAGATTCAAAATGTTTATCGCTGATAGGAGCGCTCGTCTGTGGGTAAATTAATTTGCAGCCAAAATACAAATGTCAACAAAGGTAACGCATTCAATGATCAAAACGTCGGACTACAAGTTGTTGTTGCTTAAAAATTGATTGACAGGTGTTTTATTATTACATGTACTCATTCAACACAACAACTAAGTCCTGGTAAATGATATTCTAATGCTGCAGGATTCCTGTTATTACAGAAAGAGCTTTATAATTTCAGCTATTAGAGTCACTAAAGTCATTTTTTTAATGTGATATCAAACTTTTTTGTTGCATTTTCAAAACTTTTTTGCATTTCCTATGACACCAATTACTGATTAGACCTTTACACAATCCTCTTTTTTCCCAGGAGTCAGGTATTTACCAGGTAGTCTCCTGATACACTCCTGTTTTGTGTTTTGTTCTTTTGCCTGGAAACTCCCATAATTTCCACGGCCCACAGTCTTTAATATAAACAGTCAAACGTGGATTCAAATGACCCGTTTGTTTGTCTGAGTTTATACAAGTTGACAGATTGCATAAAATAAAATACACACATCCACACACATACATACAATTTCAACCCATATTTTAACATGAGCTGGATCCCCGCAGTCTGATTCCAGAGGTGCTTGCAGCTGCTCTCTGTGCAGACGAACCGAGCTTCTGACTGTGTGTGTGTTTTTAAATCAATGTGCATAGCAAAGTCTGTCCCCAAAAAATCAAATGTTTTGAAACCTAAACCTTGTCAGGTATGTGTCTGTCACCCAAATATTGTAGCTGGATTGGGAAACATCTGTTTTCTGATTGCAGCACATGTGGTTCACAGCTGGATTAGCACCAGTTTCTGAACGCTAAACAAGTGTTGTAGTTTGGTTTTACACCAAAAATCCAGATTTATCGTAACCCTCAGGAATTGTGCAGTGATTTGAGGGTGGTGGAAGATCAACGTGTGGAGCTGAGAGCATCAGTTGATTCAGCAGTAAAGTCAATTAATATCTGATTTTATGATTTGGTGATTTGATCGTTGGTGAATAATTTCACTGTTAAAACAAAATGCTCTGACTCCAGCTGGATTTTATTTCTCATATTGAACATGAAGTTATTTTTAGCTCTGCCAAACTGTGATGGACAGTTTATTTTTTTTTCCTGTTATTGACATTTTTCAGACCAAATGATTAATCAATCAATGCTCTCTCTTTACACAAACATATAACAGAAGTGGGTCATAGACATTATGACACCAGGTGAACAGACAGCCCCCTCCTCACAGACCCAGCTCGTGAACTGTGCAAAAGATCCAGTGAAGTTAAAGTTAATTCTTTTGACAAGATCTGTTCATAATGTTTGAGAGTTAATCAGCTCAGAGTCTTTGAGCCTCTGAGCTTTTGCAGAGTGAACTAAGTTCATCTGATCAAGAAACACTGAGTCCTTCATTTATTACTGTGATTGGATTAATAATGTTGAATCTCTTATCTCCGTGTTTGTCTCTTTGTTTGTCTGGCTGGGTCGAAGACTGCAAACCAAACTGTAAGGTAATCAGCAGAATTCCTCATATATCACATGCACTAAATACTTCTGCAGATCTGAAATAAAACTGCTGTTTTACTCTGACAAATTCTTACATCTTATTTGCATCATCTCCATCTCCATCATGGTGAAATTTTGCATCTGAAAAATAGCACTTAGCAGCAGAGTTGCCCCCTCCCCTGTGATTCCCAGCTGCTGTGTTGATGTTTCCCAGTGGACCAACCAAACCTTTTGTCTTTGTCTTCTTTATTTATTTTTTTCACCCGCCCAGTTCGTCCCCGGTGAGAAGAACGTCGCCTGCGTTGAAGTGATTCGACCCATCTCACCTGGGGAGGAGATCACGTGTTACTATGGTGCCAGCTTTTTTGGCGAAGGCAATGAAATGTGTGAATGCTGCACCTGTGAGAGGTGTGTCCATCATCAGATCAGACACTGACTGTACCACAGCTCAGATTCTGCTCAGACCTGAAGGTTTTATTCATCAGATATGGAAAAACTGGAAAACTTCTTCACTTAAATTTCTTTTTCTTTCTGCTTTTTTTTTTTTTTTAAATATGAATTGTTCTGCAGGAATGGAGAAGGCCACTTCAGACACAGAGGGAAGCAGCCTGAATGTGAAGAAACAAAGGACCCTGTTGGACAGAAGTACCGCCTGAGAGAGCGATATCTCCGTCATCACAGAGAGAAGGGTCACTTCTCCACGAGGCCGATAATACCAGGGATACACTCAGGTATCTTTAAAGGTAAGGGGTTCAGGATTTTCTCTAAAATTGTCTTTCTTAAATCAGGTGTTGATAATGTTCATAAAAAGCTACAAGAAATTCAAAGAACATTGATCAAATCAGTAAATTCTCTTGTTAAGTTGCAGGATTAATATTGGCAGGCAACTGAAACAGAGGAGGTGAACTGCTGGCTTCCTCAAAGCTCTGTCAGCACAACAGAAGTGGCTCCAAACAAACTAACAGCAGTATAAGATGTACAATGCAATTTATACATCAGTAATGTCAAGAAAAACACACTGTAATTGTTCAGAGATCAGTTCAGTGGCTGTTAAATGCAGCAGATTACAAATTGAAATCTTAAAGGCCGGGCAATACAGCTTGTTTATAAAAAGGTCCACTCAGCTCTAGATTAGTGGAAACCTCAGAGGACTTCAGGTTTTCAAGCAACAACACATCCAAATAAAGACGAATCCTCTGCTAAGAGGTTTTTACTGCCTCAGACAAAGTCATTTAACAGTGGTGAATGAAACTTTCTTACACATCAAAGAATATTAACTCTGAAGAAGGAACTGTAAAACATTTTAACATTTTGACTTTGTTGCGTTTGTTTCCAAAAACGTAATTTTGATTATTTAGTATGCAACCAAATTATAGGACCGCTTTAATCATGTTGTCACCATTGGTTCAAGTTTAAGATATTTCTCTTTGCACGTATTATAGTTTTCATATCTTGAAATTGCGATGTTTAAACACCTTTTATGTTAAAGAATTGGGATTTAAAAAAAGGAGCAGTGCTGAGTCCACTGGACATCTTTGTACCATGTTGGACCTGCAGAAACAAGATCAGTCAGTTTGCAGTTAATGAACAACTATGCCTTGGTCTTTGGAAACAGATGGGAGCGTGTAATAGCTCTGTAATTACTGTGGATGTAATCATCCTGAGCCTGTTCAAATATATGAACGATGTAAACACACTCACAGGTTCCAGCAGAATGTCAAAGGAAATAAGTTTCTGTTGTTTTCATATGATCAAAAAGACTCTGTTAGAAAATAATAATAATAATAATAATAATAATGAAGAGTTTACAAACATATTTATTGAGATTACTGACGATATTCAAACACTGTTTTCTTTTTGTTTTTATCTGTTTGCTTATGATTAGCATTTGCTTATGTAACCAAAGCAAAACAAAACATTTACCATATAGGATTTAAGATAATGAGATGAGACTTCTTTTTTGGAAACAGACATTAACAAGTGAGTCTACATACACACATATATATATACACACACACACTGGATTCAAACTCTTAATTAGGTTTGCTTCGATTTATTTAAAGTTATTTAAATAGCTCCTTTCTTTAAAGCAGGTACTGTAGTTTTAATTAGATGTATTCATGTGTTTTGATGAGCTAACCTTGCACAAAAACAACAGGAGGGACGTTCCCTGCTGCTTGTAAAAACTTATATCCAGATAAAACACAGGTTTCAACCCAAATAATAAGCTGCGGTGGAAGAATCACTCAGTTTGTAATGTGTCACAGTGCTGCTGTGATGTGTTTTCTCACAGTCGACATGCTTGGTTGTTCCATGGTTAAGAGAAAATTTGCCAAAAGTAGCTTGCTGTATCTCACACTGTAGTCTTTGTGCAGCCTGAACACTGTGCACATTTGTTAATCTTTGTCCCACACCTTTCTCACCCTCACATGCTCTTTGTAAGCACCACAGGCCACTGTGGCATCTGGATGGAAGATTATTTGAAGTAATTCAATGAAGTGCATGCTTGAACGGTCACATCTCAGTCGCTGTTGTTGTTGCCACATGATTTTCATGTGCTGCTTATGTTGAAAACATCAGATCATCAGCAGAGGAGATGCGTTTGTATAGAACAGCCTGATGTTCAACTCTCTTTTTTTTTCTTTTTGTTGTCTTTCATTCGCAGCCATCCCCTCAAGGAATTCCTTTACCCAGCAGATGAGGAGAAATGCCCTGAAGAACAGGAAACTGAGTCAAACAAAGAAGTGGAGACGAGAGAAGCACAGACTGTCAGGAAAGCACCCACTGAAATCCTCCACGGTCAAACAGCTGAGGACACTTGTGTCCCAGGTCACGCGGAGAGAGGTCAGAGTCAGAGTACGGCGCCACACGGTGGATTTCCTTCTGAGCTGCAAGGATCCAGGAAGCAAAGAAAGGGCCTTGCTGCACAAACTGGAGGAAGTGACGACAGAAGAGACCAGGCTGAGCAGGATGAATCCGCAAAGTAACAGCAGTGAGGTCAACTTAAGGCCTTTCACACTAAATTCCTCCAGGTCGGTTCAGCAGAGGAGTAAACCTGCAGCGAACGGCCCCGGAGTGAACGGGAAGGCCGTCAAAGTGGTGGACAGGCAGCCGGTCCACATGAGGACCTCGTTGAGAACGAGGAGAATGGTTAACGCCACGCTCGCACATGAAACAGGGACCACTAACACGGCTAACGCTACAACAGTTTGTCATCCTATTAAAAATGACAAAACCTGCAGTGCAATAAGAGAAGAGAAGACTGGAAAAGCAATCACAGAAAGTCAAAGCAACAAGTGCAGCGACGTCAAAAGTCCAGCTGCTGAGCAAACACTGCACAAAACCACTGGACCTCCATCGCTGATACAAGTTGGTGAGAGTGTCACAGGAGGTTCGGGGAAAGATGGGAACAATCCATTGATATCACTGAAGCAATACCTTAGAGTCAGCCTCACGAGGTTGTCAATGCCACAGAGTTTAGAGGTAGAAAAGACGATAAAAGGAAGGGGCAGACAGAGCCAGGGTCCCAAACCAGCGCCTCAGACAGCGAGGAGAGCGTCCAGATCTCAGCAAAGGCCAGGGGGAGGACCAGGGAGCTGCACAGCTGAAGGTAACAGAGGGGTAAGGGAAATGTTTTTCAAGGCCACTGATAGAGTAAATTTGCGGAAAAGCCACACAAGTGAAACTGTGGGTGATTTATCCCACGGTGAGAAAAGGGAAAGTGACAAGGTTATTGAGATACAAACGGTGTCAGAAAAGGGGGCCTGTGTACAAACAGAGCACCAGGACACTGTGAAAGGCAAAAGTGAAAAGGAGAAGGAAGAAAAAAATGCTGCAGCTATAGTTATTGAATGTAAAAGTGACACGGCACTGGAGGTAGCAAAAGATTTACAATGTAAAATGATGTCCTGTGAAAAAAATGCAGAGGAGAATAACACCCAGTGTATTATAGATGAAGTCAAGGGTGCATGTAAGGAGGAGGCAGTTGTTAAGGGAGCAGAACAAATGGTCACCTGTGTGAATAAACAGCCAGAAAGTAGGCACAGCGAAGATATTGTCATAAAGCAAGCAAAGGTTCTGCTATCTGATATTTTAAGAAAAGACAAACCCTTAATAGGTAAGAGATTACAGGAGGATATTGTAGGAGGAGGGTATTCTACCTCGGCCTCTAAAGAGATGCGCAGCAGCGAAGAGAAAGTAGAACAGGCTGAAGTAAATGGAGGCAGGTGTCATCAGTCAGCGCAGAAAGGTGTTATGAGAAGACGAAAGCTGAGGCCCAGAGCGGTGAAAACAAAAACTGATGATAAGCAGAGCACTAAGGGAAACGTAGGCAAAGAAGTTGCAGCTACAGTTAAGGCTGAAGTGAGCGAGGATAATTTGCAGCCTCAGTCAGCACAGAGGCATAACGACCCTCCGGCCACCTGCCTCAGCCCACTACCTCATAAGTCACTAGTTTCAACAAAAGCTATGAGTAAGGTGCATCCAAACACCAATACACAGGCACACACACAATCCAACATACCTCTGAAGAAACGTACATTTCATAGTTCTGTAGAAATTGACTCCAAACAAGGTTTGAACTCTGCCTCAGATCAAGTGTCTAAAGAAGTCGCAGAGTTAAATTCGTCTGCGGTGCTAAGGCAGGACATTAACGCGTGCTCAGGGGAGAGCAGCAAACCAAAAAGAGATTGTAAAGGCAGAGTTAGACAAACAGAACTCCAGAAGTTAGCACCGAAAAGGATCACAAAACAAAACTCCTTCGGCCGAGTGCTTCGGCCCAGAGCTAATGAACTTCAGCGAGGCTCTTTATCGAGGAAAGTGAGACGATGTAGAATAGACAGGCAGCACGAGCAAGGCAGCAAGAAAGCTCAGGCTCAAGAGAAAGTTGTTCGTGCAGAGGACAAACAAGCTGAGGATCCTGCTGTAATCCAAGAGCAGAGTGGTAATAATCCAACTCCAAACAAATCTGAAAAGAAAGAAGAGCTGGAAACATTAGGACAACAAAATGATTTGGAGGAGACAAAGCCCGAACTTAATTTTAAGATCCTTTTCAAAAGGAAGAGAGGGAGGGTATGGGAGATGAAAAGCACTGGACTTGGAAATATGGTATTAAAATCAGAAACGGGAGACAGTGTATGTGACCCCTTTAAAGCCATCATGGACTCTGTGTCGATTTTAAACATGGAGATGGAGGCAGCTCAGGCTCATGTGCAGGCCAGTAAGAAGTCAAAGAGCAGATTACATCGTTTGAAAAAAAGAGGTGAGAGGCGGTATGGGAGGCATGGTTTGAAGCTGCCCTCACACACAAAATTAGACAAAGACAAAGACTGTAAAAATGTAAAAAACACAAGTGAACACAATGAATCCAACAGTGAAAAAGTAGAAGTTAAAGAGAAGCTTGACGTGGTCGAAGTCAAGCCGTTGCCGGAAAAAATGGAGTGTCAGAAAAATGACAAGGAGCCTTTGTCACCTGTAGGGCAAGAGACGAAAATTGAAGATCGTTTTGTAAATAATTGTTGCCTGTTTGGAAACGCTTTGCAACAAAAACAGGAGGTGGAACTGGATTCAAATGGTTTCCCCTTACCAGTAATTAAACTTCGCAGGAAGGCAGAGGATTATTGGGAGGTGGACAGCAAAGACGATCTCATACAGACCGAGTTGAAGCTAGAGCCCATAGTTAAGAAAGAGATGTTGGGTCACAATTTAGAGAAACAAAAGAAAGATTGTCTGGAGTTTAACAAGTCAGAAGAGTGCCCGTCCTCCCAGAGACTGAACAGCAACTCGGCTCTTCTGAAGACAGAGCCACCACCATTTTCCTTGTCTCTGTCACCACTGTCTCTGTCTTCCCCTCTTAATGACAATAAAACTGAAATTATATCCTCGACTGCTGAAAGAATCCCTGAAAGGCCAGAGATGAACAGCGGAGGAAGGAAACAGAGGCACAAAATGGAGAGATTACGAAAGTGTGGGCTTGTGGAAACACCCACCACTTGTCTTAGTCACACACTCCAGCAAATTGACAACAGTCTCTCCAGGCTCTCCGAAGGCTTGTGTTCATCACAGACTTTAGAAAAGCCAACAACCAGTTCCAGTGCTTCTAATTCTGTCATCCAGCCCCCATCCCAGTTTCCTCCATTCACAACCACAGACAACATGCTTTCCGGGGAGCCCAGCTTCACAAACTGCTGCGACGATATTCTGGACTTTCAGTGTCTCAACTTCGAGGGGTATTATCAGCCACAGAACATCCTTCCATCCTCTCCATCAGATCTCTGCTCTCTAGATCCCCCCACAGATCCTTTCAGCAGTCCCCTCTCTCACAGCCCAGCTGATACATGGACCACAGAGACGCCATACCTCGGCCCTCCCAGTCCACCCAATAACTTTACCAGTGAGGATCTGCAGTTTTTTCCAGGTCTGATCTCTTCCAAAAGTGACTCTGTTCCGCTGGAATGTGAAGCGAAGGATACCTCCAAAGACAGAAACCCACCCAACACCAGTTACAGCTTCTCAGCTCTCAGCCACTCTGACTTTACAGCTAAAGATCGAAGCATGAGTAGAAATCCAGGAGCGAGGGTTTCCAGAGAAGACTTCAGAACTCAGTCTGGGTCTGTCGTCGGAAAACCTCGTCTCTTTGGCACATCGTCATCTTCTGTTACAGCTCAAAGTTCAGTCCCTTTAACCCAGCCCTCCATCACCATCAAGCCAAGCACCAGCCAGATGAGAGCCCAGCCCAACATCAAAACCCAGGTTCCCTTCCATCGTATGACCATTCCTGGTAAATCCCAGCCCTTTCCCAGTAGTAGTCAGCCGAACACAGTAAGAGGACTGTCCCAGAGCAGCTTGCCCAAGTCCGTCCCATCATCTCAGATGCCTAACAAGTTCCTCTCCCCTCAGCTCTTCACTGTGAAAAATCCTAATCCTCCAGACAATCCATTCAACTTCCACGAGAAAACGTCCACAGTCATTCACAGAGTGTTAAAGTTTCAGGGGGGGAACCAGACGCAGGACTTGTACAGTGCACCCTGTAAAACCACCATGGCTGCTGACGGCCCGACCATCACATCAAGAACACTCGGTACAAAACCTGGTGCTACTGAGAAGATCCAGCAGAGTCTGAAACTCAATATGGACGGTCATATAAAAGGCAACATGTCTGTTCAAGGGTTTGGAAAAGATGTCATCCATCATGGTTCATCCAACAACATCAATCGGTCCAGCCCTCACTTCAACAAACTCAACTTCCCTCAGACTTTCAGTAAAAACAAAATGTCATCTGATAAACACGAAAGTGTTGAAAACAACATGATGTATAAAAACTTCTCTGCGCTGCCAAGACCCTTCTTCTTTCCTACGAAAATGTCTGATGGTTATTCATCACCAGAGGACAGGAGTATGAAACATGATAAGTCTGCTCCATCCACCTCAGACAAACACCAGCCATGTTACACTCAACAAGACCCTTTCGACTTCAGCTTTGGCTCGTCTCTTTCGCCCATATCTCAGCACAACAGCCCCCAAGTGGCCCACAGTACGCCTCCTGGTACGCCAGCACCAGCAAACAAGAGCCAACCCTCCTCAGCCTCTTTCACCTACGGCTGTCAAGGTCCTCCTTATGTACTGAACTTCACCGGAGATCACTCGTTGACCCTGGGTCTCAGGGACGGGGCCGACGGTTACCCAGGACTCAGCTCAGCAAACTACACCTATCATTGCCTGATGGAGCCTTCAGGCACGCAAGGGCGGCTGGTGCTCGAGCCCTGTGGGCCCCAGCTTCCAAACCAAGCCTCTTTTTCCTTGGGTGGATTTTCAGGGCTGAGGGGTCAGGATGAACACTGCAGGAAGGACATGCAGCAACAGTGCCAGCCTGGGGAACACCCAGCTACGGCGCACTACGGACCTGTTCCCACATCTCACTCCATGGGTCCTACAAAACCCAAGAGGGTGAGGTTAGTGGTGACAGACGGCACAGTGGACTTAGATCTCCAGTACTCGGACTGATTTGTACCCACCGGAGCCACTCCACACATGAGGACGTTGTTTTGCTCAAAGGGGATGATACAGTATCTGCCACAACATGTTTTTGTAACCATGGTAATTCACAGTGTACCAGTTATTAAAGCCCACTGACTGATTGACATTTTTCTAAATGATCACTTTAATGGACTGTTAGTGTATGAATTTGAATAACTTGTACATGGTTTTATGTGAAGTGGGCTTATCGGTGTATTTTTAGCTTCTGTATGAGTTTTTAAATAAATATAGATAGCAACTGCAAATTTTCTGGGAAAACCAAATTTAAGAAAACAAAGCATTAATAGATATATTTGTGACTAGGAGTTTAAACCTGGAGGCCCTGTAAACAATGAAAGCCCTCTTACTGTACTGTAACAAAGCTGTAGGACTTTTTTTCTATACCATGTTTGTCAGTAGAGGCAGGAGCACCATCATCGGTTGCTGGTACTTGTATCAGTGGGTTTTCAAAAGGCAGCTTTGTGCCTCAGTCTTTGATATGTTCTTGTGACTTTTTGAAGCACCTGTTGAAACAGTCTACCCTCGTTTTTTATACTCACAGTAAACTCTTTTCTCACTTTATGTTTGTGTGTGTGTGTGTGTGTGTGTGTGTGTGTGTGTGTGCAGGTGCAGGTGCGTGTAGCCCTCTGCGAGCGTGTGCATGCATTTGGCAGGCAGGTCTTGAGGGATCAAAGTAAGGTGTGTTGTCGTACCTGAATTGCAGCTGATGCTCTGTCGGGGTCTAAGTGGATGTGAAAGGTTTGTGCATGGACAGTGTACAGTAGAAAGATTTGGTGACTGAAAACAATATATATTCTAGGACAGTTCTTTGAGGTGAAGATGTGTGATGTGAATTACAGCTTTTCACAAGCTACTGTGTTGAGTACCCATGTGGATGAATGAGCGGGAGAAACTGCAATATAGTTTGTTTTTTGTTTGTTTTTTTCCCAGGCCAGTTGGTTTTAATATTGGGTTTGGGAATAGTACAACATCAGACCTGCTAAGTGGGGATGAATTCAAAGTGTAAGAAAAACATTTAGATATTAGCATGTTACATCAGAAAAAGTGACAATCGTTCCACAGATTAACTCACTTTTATCGTTTATTTGGTCAGTTTTATTTCCCCGAGGAGTGAACAGAAGGAGAAGTTGTGCATCACCTTAAATTGTTTCTTACGATGGAGCTACACATTCATACTGTAGGTTGTTTATATTGTAACCAGAGTTATTTGCTGTCTGTTGCCAGGTGAGCATTCCCCTCATGCTATGATGTTTTGTTCATTGAACCTGTTTGATATATTTGAGCAGGAGTGTTCAGTGTGACTGCACAGCCTTACATTACTACCATGAAACTGTACTGTCTTGATATGGAAAGGCCAATTATTTATTTTAATATCCTCATTCTTGAAATGGTGCTTTAAATGTAATTTATATTTCACATTGATTGTTTAAACAGTTAGATGTTTTTTATTGTTATTTAATGGGACAAAATACTGAATTGAATATTTACAACAAGTATTTAATTTCAAAGCCTTTGGCATCTTATCCAGTTTTTTTTCTCAGTTGTTACAGATTAAATGTTTTGTCTTATTTTCTAATTGGCAGTTAGTCTTACTGCAAGTCTGCTGTAAAAATGTACAAATGTAGCTTATATCATTAAAGTCACCTAATTCCTTTTTTGTATTTCCTCTCTTTGACTCTTTATTTGCAAATGATTCAATACTCAGATGTGCCTAAATTACATTTTATGCTAAATGATAATATGGTATGGCTAAAAGAAATTATTGTTTTTTTTTTTGTTAAAGTAAAAGTAGAAAATGTAAAGATACACTAATGTAATGGAGTACTGACCTGGTCACGGTGCAGCTGGTGCCCTCCAGGTGTTTTTTTTTGTTTTTTTTGTTTTTTTTGTTTGTTTTTTTTTTACACAGGAACCGGAAACCCTCCACAGGTGAGAGGACAGAGTGCAGGTGAGCACCGGCCCAGGTGAAAGCGACCTCCTGGAACTTTCTTCTTCTCTGCTGAAGCAGCAATGGCGGACAAACCGGTAACGTTTAACAGCCCCGCCCTTTTGCTCGCGCCGCCATTAGGAGTGTTCCTAACGGTCGTTAACGGCTACAGCTGGACTCACAACCGGCTTTTCTTCTCACTCTGTAAGTAGCTGGATGGCAATATAAAGTTAAATGTTTGTTTTACTTACTGACCAGTCACGGTGAACATGGTAACACGAGCTGACGTGCTGAAAAACAATATTATGAATTTGTTCAGCAAACGTTGCTACTGCTAGCTGGGCTAACGGCTAGCTCTAGTTTGGAGCGATGCTAGCGCGGACTAACGGCTGTGGTTGGATTGTTTTGATGGTGTTGGCTCTCCTGGGTACACAGGTGTCCACAGAAGTTTATTTCACCTCTCCAGGTAAGAGGACTCTTAAACACCTGCTGACAGTGGAGTGGAGGAGGGTGGAGGATGGAGTTGGCCGAAAAAGCATTTGTTTTGGTCTGAGATGTTTGAGCTCTAGTGCAACAACCAGTGGCAGTGATAGGAAGGGAAGGAAAAATTCACCTGTAACAGCTTTTCAATAGGTGCAGTCAAATTTTCTTAACATTGAACATTACATCCTCACAGAGGAGAGAATTTACAACCTGAAAATTAAGCAGCTCCCTAATTACTTACAAATTATGGAAATTTTAACATATGGACTTAATGATTAATCAGCTAATTATTTCAACTGTTCTACATATTCAGATTTTTCTCATCATGCTTCCGAGACTCTTTTACAAGCTTTAGTTACTTTGCATGTTTAGATTATTAATGCAAAGAATAATCATATAATAAATTCTAATGTAATGTAGATTAAGATACCCAGTGGTATGTATGATTGATTAAAAAACTACCCCAACTTTACTAGCTCCTCCAAAAAAATAACTTTTACACATCTATGAATCCACCTTTTGTATTTATGGATGTTTAGTATCAGTTCAGTTTCATCAGCACCTTTACTTTTACTGTAAAAAAAAAAGAAAAAGAAAAGATAATCAGATGACGTGTATGATTTAACAATTTTTCTGTGATATGTCGACCACAGTGTGGAGGAATCAGAAGAATTAATTATGTTCCTTAAATCACTGTCAGAGGAGCCTGAGTTTTCCGTCAGCTGTTCCAGAGTCATTTCCTCTCTGAGCTTCACTTGTGCTTTATTTTCAGTCTTCTCCTGCTTTGACATATTAATCTATTTAATTTCAAAGCTTGGGGCAAAACGTTGATCCTCCCTGCTTTAGTGCTCGGCCGTTACCTCCTTCCTCTGTACCTGTGTTTTTATCCTACCCAGCCAGTATTTCTGCTCGTCTTCCCCCTATCCCCTCCCCTCTTCAAGTATATGTCCCACTTCTGCTTTTTACTTTCTAGCTCTCAGTAGCAGCCGAGCAGTTAATTCTAACGCCAACTATAACCGTTTTCTCATAATGAGGACGGAAAGAAAAGGAGAGATAGCAGCCAGGGAGGGCAGGTCTTGAATACGGTACAGTTACTGGGCCAGATAAAGCGGGATGGGTGGAGTGGGGTTAAATATTAATATTAAAATCAGAGTACACAAAGGTATTCTAGTCATAGATTTATGCACCCATTAATTCAACAGTGATTCTACTTTACAGCTAATTATGAAAACGGGTCTCATATTTTATACTGTTCTAGTGTTTTAGATGAAAGTTTGATATCCATAAGGAGATATAATGATGGTTTCAAGCACCAAGAATCATCTCAGTGTAGGTTTAAATCTCTAAATGGTCAGTCAGTTTGAAATTCAGTTTAATTTAGTATCTCAAAGAGCCAACTTTTAGCCACTGGTCTTTAGTATTACTATCCTTAGGAAGGCAGTGCAGTGATATTTTGTGTTCCTGACATCCAGGGATTGTGCAGTGTCTCCTCAACCAGGCAGCTCAGGAACTGAGTGAATGCACTGTTATGGTTTTGTTTACAGTTAAATACAGTTTAAAAAGTGTTGGTCCTACAGAAAAAAGTTCCCTGTAACTATTATATAAGTCAAAAAGGTTGGGAACCACTGGTTTAATATCGTATTTCCTAATCTTGTCATGCGTTTTTGTCTCATTTATGGTTAACAATAAGCTGTTGCTATGACTGTCGAAGTACTTTAGATGAGTAAAAACCTAAATGTGTAAATGGACGTATCTTCAGTTGTCCTTAAGTACGCTCTGAGTGACCACAGTCTCCTTGTGTTGTACAGAAATACAGTGGAATTCCATTTAATGCCACATTTAATACTTCTCCAACCGTTTTAATGCTTAAAATATTTCCACGTTTTGATTATTTATGGAGACGTCACCTGACCGGCTCTCTGTCTTCCTCTCGTATACACTATAATTCCATTAAACCCAAACTACATGCATGTTATGTTGCCACACGACTCCATGTTCCCCATGTTCAGGACTCTCGGGATTATAGTCTGACATGGGATATGAGCATTGCACAACAGCGGCAGCCTGCCTCGTGAAATGGCTGACTGTGTTGGATTTTGTATGAGTCTAGAGTGCCTGGACCACCGTCACCATTAGCGCTGAAGCAGTCCCCCGTTTTGGTGAAGCAGCAAGAAAACACCAACTGTTTATAGCTCTGACAAAACAAACCTGGGATGGGAGCAGAGAGGAAGAAAACATTTTAAAGGAGTGGGAGGAGGGGGGCTTTAGAAAGGTGTGCTGCCATTGCACATTATTTCCCAGGTGACAGGTGGAAGAGGGTTTAAATGACTTGCTACTGGCTGAGATGTCGGTGCATTAGTGTAAATTATGACTATAACAAAACCCTGTGTGTCTAACAGAGGGCGCTGAACAAATATGTCAGCTGCACAAGCAGGGATATTGCTCTTATCATTATTATGGCTATCTTTCTTTATTAAATCTGACTGTCTGCTATTATGGCGACTCCCTCGTCTCCTTGTACAAGCTGCGGTTGTGTGTGTGTGTGTTGTTGTGATGAAGCACAGCAGACCCTTTTAGTTCACTGTTACTGCTTTCTTAACTCTCATCCAATTAATACCATCGGTTTCGGCGTGAGCCTGATGAACAAAACCCGTTAACCACACTCCCCTCTGCTACGTACAGACTCAGTCAGTCAAAGGAGCAGCGTGAGCAGATGCTGCAGGCGGACAAATCAATGCAAATCTAATTTCAAGAAACCAATAGATCAGATGGTGTAATACTTCTATGAGAAGGTTACCTCCGCATGAGTCACTGGCTGAGTGAAGAGGTGGACAGCCCCCGCCGTGTGAGGGTTCATTTCACTCACATCCGTTTCCAAATGCACAGGTTGGAGCTAATGGACGTAATGTTCATGAGGGACGGTGATATTCATTGTTATTAATAACGCTGCGAGCGGCCGAGATGTGTCAGGGTTTGCCCGTCAGAGTAACCTTTGAGCCGACGGCCGCAGATAAGATGCCATGACGCAGCATTTGCCACATGTTAGGTGTGAAACATGCAGTGTGATATTTGCTTATGATATGTCTAATGCTATATTTAGCCCAGGTACGACTGTAGATTCATTTTAAGGGAAAGTTTGATATATGAATATGACTTTTTACTTGCTGTAATTTACTGATTTACCTTTCTTTACAAGTAAAGAAAAGGCATCTTTCATGATCTAATAATAATAATTTGTCATAATGTAACAGTGAGGAACAGGAGAACTTTAGATTCATTGCTAGATCCTGAACCAGAGATATTTTGTCAATATTTGACATGCAGCCTGGCACTCGTCAACGTCAACGGCAACCAGACAGCTCTCCAGCTGGGGAATTTCTCCAGCAGATGGTGTTTTTTTTTTTTTT
>OMNW01025171.1:0-13382 GCA_900303245.1 Selene dorsalis
ATGATCACTCTCTCCAGTGTGCAAGAGGCCACTGTTTTAAATGTACAAATGATACCGCAGTTTCAGGCCTACAGACTTTGAATAATGGACACTTGGTAGCTTGTTGAGGTTAGAAACGGAAATTCTGAATGGAAAACACACACAAACGCACACTCAGAATCATCACAGGGCCATTATCTTCGATTCTATTTCCTTGATTAGCGGTGAGTGCGACAGCAGAGTGGTCTTTTAAATGACACCAAGCTGAGCTATAATACGGAGCTGAAGAGTATTAGGAGCATTCGTCTCACCCAACATCACCCAACACTTAGCACCCCCACCTTTCCATTACCGGCAAAGGCTCAGCTGACTAGCCACCACCGACCCACCCACCCCTGTCTTCCTCTGGCAGCAGTCTTCAGAAAGAAGACCATTAGCAAACGGAAATGAATAATATGAGCAGAGGGAGGAGACTGTGGGGAGTGGATTGCTTTGTGTGTGTGTGTGTGTGTGTGTGTGTGTGTACTAGTTGTGCACATTAAGACTTGCATGGCAGCACACAAATATATGCTACTGTATATGTCGGCACACGTACACAGACACACACATACACAATGAGACTATTCCACTGAGAGGGAATGCTGTTGCCACAGACTAATGTTAGCTTCTCCAAATTACTTTAAGTCCATACTGGGCAACAAGCCAAGCAGCTCTGTTGCAGCTGGAGCTGGAAGCAAACTGGCGCCTATACCGTCGCATACACGCATTCATGTTCATCCACCCTGCCCGTTATACAAGATATGCACAAACAGATGTACAAGAGAGATAAGTTGTAAGAGGCTCAAAAAGATGCTGTGGTTGAAATTCTTGTTGCATAACATAGTGAAAAAGAGGACAAACGTATCCATAATTGTGGCTGCTGAAGATAGTGTTGAAATGTATGTTACACAGTATATTCGTTGATGATTTGCATTGAGCTTATTCAGCATTTTTAATTTATGCTGAGAAGGCTCTCGCTGCCAGGACCAACCAATTTGACAGCAACCCAGTTGGCAAGCTTTTTTTTCCCCCCAGAAATACACAGAGATAGCCAATCTTCTCACAAGTGGTCTCACAATTTCATGTAGAGGCATGAAATTAGATTGATTACAGTGAATAAACTGAAAGTGTTCCATAGCTGTGGTTTATATTATTCATTCAGATTTATATTGCAAAAATAATAGGAGCACTTGTGTTTGAGTACAGCGTGTAGGTCTGCAGTTGCAACCTCACTCGTGTTTAACAGTTATCTGTCCTGCCGGTGCCTTGTACTTCTGAGAAAGGGATGCACCGTAGATGAGCAAGTCAAGATAGAATCTATTTACAGAGGGACAAGGCTCAAGTGCGAATCAGCCACACTCATTGCTCACAAAGCTTTGACGGCAACTCGAGAACTGAAGGTTTCCCATAACTGCTGCTGCCTCTCTCACACTGATGGGGTCTTAAAAGGAGGGTTAAGATGAGACGCGTGTCACCCATAAGAGCAGCAAAACTGGGCCACTCTGAAGACTGGTGTCTAGACCCCAAGTGTAGATCATCCATTTTACAACAAGAGATGACTCTTAACAGCTGAAAGAGGCACTGTTCTCTGCTTAAAGTTTTAGTGATGCTTTGCTGTACAGAAATGATTTTGGCTCAATCGTACATTTATCATGAAATGGTAATGGGTACAGTGATCGCTCGAGAATTTAGAGGCTCTGAGGAACTTCCACATCAATGTGCAACACAACCTGACACAGCTCATTACGTTAACTGATGAATGGGTGATATTAAAAGTTTTACTCTTTGCTACTAAGTATGGTATCTGTACTTTGTTAATATTTTCAGCTATTATGTTCAGAATATGTGAGTGTTTTACTGAACCTATAGAATTAGGCTGGTCTGACAGTGCTTTTCTATCTTCAATTCATGTTTCATTCATAATACAACACTGAAATGGTGTGTAGCCAGTGCTGTACTTCTGCCATCACCGGGCATCTGAGATACATTTTTCATGATAATGTGAAGAACAAAAAAACTTTTTGCCTGTTAAAAGAGGCAAATGATAAACACCTCCATATGTGGTATTAAAGCCTGTCACTTTAAACTATGTATCTTTTTATAAGTAGAAAGCACTGAAATTAAGATTTGTTTATTTTATTTTTTTTTACAGTGCCTGGTCCCCCATATCTGTCTGTGGCTCAGGACTCGGAGTCATCAGCTGTTGTTCGCTGGGACCCTCCAGACCTGACCAATGGCATGGACCTGCAGGGCTACCGGCTCCAGTTTGGCCGTAAAGATGTCGCTCCTTTGGCCACACTGGAGTTTGCACCCCTAGAACAACAGTACTCTGTGGGCAGCATTCACCGGGGCGCCACTTACCTCTTTAAAATCTCAGCCAAAAGCAGGGGGGGCTTCGGAGAAGAGGCCGTTGTGGAACTCAGTGTCCCTGAGAATACACCAGGGGGATACCCTCAAATTAATGAGGGCTCCAATGTGACGTGCTGCTCAGTGCAGCTGTCGTGGTCTCCGCCAGTACTGGCGGAGAGGAATGGGGTAATCACAGAGTACACTTTGGCCTATAAAGAAGCCGGTGCCGGAGGAGCACCGCGGGAGCTCCGCTTGCCTCCCAGTGTTTCCAGCTACGTGCTCAACAGCCTGAAACCGAACTCAGCGTACGATGTGAAAATTCGTGCACACACCAGTGTAGGTCCAGGGCCCTACAGCCCTCCTATCCAGTATCGGACGGTGGCCTTTGATCCAGCAGGTAGGGCTTGCCTGTTTCTTTCCCAGCCAGGTTGGCAGGGGGTTGGAAATTGGCAACAGCACAAAATTATAACTGCCTCACCCCCACCCTTCAACTACCTCCACTTCTCCTCAAGAAACTGAAAAAATTGATATTGAAATTGTTTGCCGTGGGATACTCACCTCACTAACCCGATTAAGGTAAAATGCAAGTCAGTAAGTTATAGTCAGTCATTTTGAGAGAGAGGAATGCAGCATAGAATCCGAAGGTAAGTGCTGTTTGATCAGACAATCCTGTCAGTCGTCCTTGCAGCCCTTTGCCAAGCACACTCACGCAGCTAATCATCTCACATCCCCAGTTTTCAAACAAGGTAGGACCTCAGTCAAACCCAGTCACAAGAGTTTGTTTGAACGATTCTAAGATGACAGAAAGTAGATTTTGGTTCTTTATTTTAATTTTGGTTTTGGGTTTGTTTTGAGATATCCCTCCCTTCCTAACTCCCTCCCTCTCCTAATTCCTCCTCCCCCCTTTCCTCTGTCCTGTAAGGGGACAGCTTGTGGCATGGCATCCCCCAGATGCACTGCTGAGGACTGTTGGCATGCTGTGTTTTGGGTCTGTCTCTATGCCTGCATGGCAGCACGTCGGCAGTGCCAACCCAGACTCAATAGAGGTGTAGGAACAGTTGGCATTGAGACCACATGGGTCGGTCGTTAATCCTCAAGTGGTCATGAGTTCAAAGACAGTGGTGAGGCGGGTTGGCACTACCCACGATAGCTAGCCAGTGGGCGCACCCTTGTGCTCCATGGGTTTGTTGTCCATGAGTCTTCCGTGCTGTGTGTCTTAACCAATGGCGTTGCCCCTCTCACAGCCAATCACAGCTCACCGTTACACTCACTCTCCAACCTGAAGGAACGTTCCAGGGAAACAACTGTCTTTTTGTTTTGTTTATCTAAAGGTTCTTCATTTGTTCCTCTTTCCTTGGTCTCTCTACATGTTCCATTCACTAAACATACACTTTGTTTTTTTGTTTCTTTGTTTTTTTGCATTTGTCAACTCAACAGATGTCCCAAAGAATTTCACTGTCAAGTGGGCCACCAAGACCACAGTGGTCCTTGCATGGAAGTTTTCTGACACCAGGTCTCCATACAAATGCACGGTGAGTTCACGTGTTTGAAGAAATTCTGCTGCTGGTGCATGAGTGGCATTATAATTTCATAACATCCAGAAAATCCCACTCTGTAATGTAGTACTCATTTCCATCTGTTTTTTGTTTTGTTTTTACTGAAAATGAAAATGACTTGATTTTACACCAGTGCAGTTTATTATGCATTTGTTACTTGCATTTCACAATCATACTCATTGACAACATAGCTGTTTCTTTGCTGACGTAATCATAAATGTACATCCATTCCTACGAACATCCGTGCATTCAACCACCGATGTCTCTTGAACTCTAGATTGAGTACAACCGTCAGAAGATGGATGTGGATGCTAGGCAGTTGAGGGTGTTCATCGCTGGCTTAAAGCACAACACTACTTATGAGTTCAGGGTGACCTGCAAGGAAAGCATGGATGATAGTCAAAGACACCGTGTGGTGGCCAGGACAGCGCCATTCCTCCTGGTTAAGAAACCCAAGCTGGACATCTACGGCGAGCCGGACAACATGCTCACCATGTCCTTCCCACCAGTCGACACTAAGGATGTCAAGTGAGTACAGCGTTCTGAAAGATATTGCAAGCTTTGTCTGCATTGCTTTTGAGGACTGGAGCATTTAAGTCTGAGTCTTGTGATCAGATTCAGTATGGACTGAAATCTGAAAATATTTTAGATGTGTTGAAATCGGGTGGGGGGGGGCAGCTTTTAGGATTTCTGAGACAAGCTAATAATTGCTAGAACTCTTGCAAGTATTGAATTATCACCTCAATTTCCTGCAACCCCCATGGGAAGAGTTTTAATTTAAACTGATATACAATATTAACCTTTTTAATGTGTTTCCAGGAACTTCTACGTGGTAGTGGTGCCACTTAAGTCGAAGACTGGAACTGTTAAAAACCTGATGAACCCTGACGAGATGGACATTGAAGAGGTAGGATCTTTTAATGGCGAGAGGTATGTAGTAAATCTGGCACACAAAATCGATCAGGATCAGGTTGTTTTGGAGAGTTGGATCAAACAGAATGAAGTATACCACATGAAATGAGAAGTGGCAACTTCAATCCTTCAGCTACACTTTGTTTTTGTTTTTTTGATGGGACTGTCCTCTTTTCTTACTTGTGCTAAAATGTGTCTTTTCATGGAGGCATTTCCAGAAGCACACGTTCATGTTACCAGCAGTCACATGTGCTAGACAAATTGCATTGCACACACCATGACTAGACATGGGCACAACGCAGACATAAGTACATCTCAGCTATGCTAATTCATCCCCCCAAGCATGCAGCATAGAGAATTACACAGTCTTCTACTACCCTTCCCATCGCTCAGGGTCACCTTGTGCGCAAGATCAACAGCAACCATCCCTATTGGATCGGGGATTACACACATTCCTTCTGCTTAATGCTTGCCTCTGTCTGCCTCCCAATGAAAGGGAGGGGTTGGATGTTGAGAGGCTGGGGGCCTAGGTTGCATGAAACTTTGCCAGGACATTAGGAGTTTTTTGCGTCTGAGTGCAATTTCACCTAAAGTTTTTTTCAGGCAGTCCAATGAAAGGGTTCAAGTGTTAAAGATCCACAAGTAACTACACATCAGTGGGAGTGGGGGGACTTTGTGAAACCTACCATAAGGATACTGTAATTCCTAATAATTCTAAAAATAAGAGCTTCATTGACTTACGACAAATTATTTTATCTCTCATCTGAATCTCTTTTGATCGTCATTGAAGTTGTCTGATTCTTTTGGGCATGTTTTAATCTGGACACCCTGAAACCTTTGACAGAATCAAATAACATTATTGGCTCAGACTTAATTGCTCTCTAGTTTCAGTCCTTGTAAAAGGATTATGCTCCCTCTACGCTCCTCTGACGAAGGCTGTCTGGCACTGCCATCCCTGCAGACAAGACAATTGCAGTCCAGACTGTTCATGTCTGTGGTTCTCTGATAGTTGAAAAGGCTACCAAATGCTATCAGAGCATGGGCGTCTCTCTTTATCTTCAAAGTCCCATCTCTTCCGAGAGCACCTGCTCTCCTAACACCTCTAACACTGTACATGCCGAACAAGCATTAACTGTGCACTTGTGTTGCATTTCTTTACCTGATCCCCATGCACTTTGTCTTATTGAAGAGATTTAATACTTAGTACTCACTTCAAGGTCTCCCACTGTACTGAGTCTTTAGTGCTGTCCCTCACTTTGGATAAAAGCGTCTGCCAAATGAGTAAATGTAAATGTAAATATAAGACCAATCACTTAATGTAGGACTGATGTAGAAACTGCATTGAAAAACCAGATACTTGAAAGATCAGCTAAAAGTAAACGAATCCCTTCATCAGCTGTTGCGGGAGGTGACCCCAAAGCGCCGTTCACGCCGTCAGCTGGCTCAGCTGGACCAGATGAAGTCCTATATCACAGCCTGCTTCAGGCATCTGCCTGCCAGCTTCACCGTGGGATCTGACCATGTCCACAGCAGCTGTGAGAACAAGCCTCTTGAACCTGGCCAGGAGTATGTCTTCTTCCTGCTAGTTGAACTCAATGCTACCAATGGGGTGAGTTAGTAGTTCAACACAGTTCATCCGACTTACTTTTGGTCTGTTCATTGGAGTTGGTTTAATAATTCAGCTCTGTTCATGTTATTGTGGCTCATTCCACTTTCATTCATCTGATAGAGTTTAATATTTAATATGGCTGTTTAGTCAAATTCACTCACTGTGTATGTTTTGTCCAGCTGGTCAGTAAAGCTAGGTCTCGGTAAATTTCACTGAACTTCATTAATATTTTTTATTTTGATTTGTTTTGTTTAGAGGATGTTTGCTACCAGCCCGTATACAGAGACAGTGAAAACTCCTGAGATGGTGGTGGACCCCCTGCCAGTAGAGCCTGGTGATGGATTGATATGGGTGGTGGGCCCAGTCCTGGCTGTGGTCTTCATCATCTGCATTGTCATCGCCATTCTCCTGTATAAAAAGTGAGTTGGTTTGGCAATTATAGTTTCTTGTGGTGAATGCAGTTAGACTTTACGGTAAATAAATAACAACGTTCAACCTCAGATGAAGACTAAAACCGACTCTCACTGATAACATTTGTAGAAACTGCCTGTGTCAAATGTTTTACACTGAAAAGACACAGAGATCTGAATCTTTTAGCTCCTGTTATTCTTAGTTAGTGCCTTGCTGGTCCCACTAGTCCACACAAGCAACATAACTGTGATTCCGCATTGTTTATGAATTAGGTTAAATGTTCCCTTGATGTCAGCATTTTTAATCCGGCAAGGCAGCAACGCAGTGAAGATGATCTTGTCATTTGATGTTGAACCAGTTGTTTGCAGTGTAACTGGGGAGTTGGGCTATCAGGATATAATTGCATGTTAGGGAGCATGTTGAAAGAAGGGCTTATTCTGTATTCATAGGAGCATGATAGTCAAAGACCCAACAACATTGTTGCATGTACATATGAAGGAGCATTTCTTGTGTAAAAAGATGGTTGTGGGAAGTGAGGGGGTTGGAGAAAGAAGAGAAGAGGAGATTCTTTGAGATGGTGCTCACTAATTAGATAGTACAATCTACTCATCTAGAGATATCATGCAGCAAAATGAATACCATCAATTCTGGAAAGAATTATCTCTAACTATATTATTCAAATGTTGCCAAAACTACCTAACTAGTCATCATAATGATTATTGGCTTGTTGCCATAATTTTCCATTGGTGGACATCAAACTCTGCTGTCAGGTTTAATCAACCTTACATGAGGCAGCTTCCTGTTACAAGCCCAAATGGTCATGGGACTTTGGAACAGAATTTTTAGTCAGTATTTCTTAGTTGTACTTTTTAGCCTCAGCAACTGCAGGTCCCAAATAAGCAGTGTTGTAAGAGGTTTCCCCACATACCAGGGAAGATCCTTGCATTTTCTAAGGGGGGCAGGGCTGGTGTGATCAACACAAGTAAAGCTTGCTACTGTCAGATGATCCCTGACTGTCTGACCTTGCCTTACCTTTACCTTGGTGGTTAGGGAGAGTAACATCTCTCCTTGGATCTCTCTTTTCTCTCTCTTCTCTTTTTCTCCTCCTCACTCTCCCATCTCTTCCTCCACCTCACCCTGGTGAATAGTGTTTCCCAGGTCTGCCCTTGGCCCTGACATTCCCTTTCCCCGTCTGTAGCTTTCCTTTGTGCACACACATCATTACATACGGCCATATGCAAACACAGACACAGGCTCGCAAATGCTGCTTACTCGAACATTTCATTGAATACTCACCAGTTCTCATACACTGATACATGTGCACACAGGCACACACAGACACACACAGGCACACCCACCCCCTCCAAATGCTGATGAGCCTTATCTAGCGTTTTGCGAGCCCAGCAGCGACCCCTGTGAATTTTAAACTGCTCTCTATTGATTTATCTCTCTTCTTGCCCCCCCCCTCTCCCTTTCTCCTTGTGTGTTGTGTTTTCACCATCTATATATATTTATTTGACTCCTATTGCTTTCTTTGGAAACAGCAAACCTGACAGGTAAGGCTTAGCCATATGTTATTGCATTTTACAGGGGGAAAACAAAATAGCCTGCCACAGCAAAAAAAAATGAAAGAGAACTGTTTAATTAATGAGGGTGAAGGAGAGTTTTGCGTACTTGATACACATTCTCAACTCTCTAGTGTTTGATTTGGTTTCACTCAAGCTGAGTTACCAGTCAGCTGAAGCTGTTGAGGTGTTGGAAATGTCATTAGTGAGAGTGTGGTGACTGTTTTGCTCACAAAAAGTTATTGTGTTGTTGGTATTTTTTGTACATCTTTCCCTCTTTCTACTCTATTTTTGTCTTATTCTCCAGCCGCAAAAGAAAAGAGTCAGAGCCACGGACAAAATGTCTGCTCAACAATGCAGACATCACTCCCCACCACCCTACAGACCCTGTGGAGATGAGACGCATCAACTTCCAAACTCAAGGTACAGGAACAACACACAGCACCTACACTGAGGAACAAAACTGCTCACATTATAAAACTGATCAATAGCAAGACTGATACTGCATATACATTTCCACTTTCACTGATACAGATGTGAAGAGGAAAGTTTGCTCATCCAGCTTTAGGTGCCGTAATGTTATGCAACCTATACACACACTGTGCGAACACACTGGACGTAGTTTTATAGGTCAGTGTGAATACAGGAACAGTAGCCATGAAAAATGAATAAATAAAAAAAAAAAAAAAGTATTTCTGCTTTACAAAAGAGTTTTTTGGATTACTCAGATAATAAAATTTAATGGTCTTCATTCAAATTCATGAAATGATTACTTTTGATTGTTGGATAAAAGCCAGCTTGTTATAATGACATCTAAGGCTTATATTTCATTGGATTTCAATGTTTTCCATCCCACAACTGCTTCTAGTGCAAATGCTCATGCCTGTTAAATCTGCACTGACAGTGGAGAGTACAACATTAGGATAACCTCCAGGTTCTATTGTGAAAGTTATTCAGGCTTTAACAAACTACAAAGCAAAGTAGGAAATTTAGTGGGAACCTCAAAATTCCTATTTTCAGAAGACACTAAAATGGAAAGCAAAAAAGCTTAATTAAAATGAATGAATTAGAAATAGCTGTTACCCATCATTAGTATAATTGGCTGCCCTTATACTATATTGTTTGGTGAAATAAAGGTACACAACTGCAGAAAACTGTTCTTCTTAGCACTGGTTCAGGTACATCTCCATGTTTAAGTATAATGTCCATGTGTAGTGACAGCAGGTTGTTTCATTGCCATACACATACAGTACATGTATTAACTGGTAACAAATGATGCCATTTTAAATGTATCCTGCAGCATACATGGTGTCCCCTTATCATCCTGTTTGACATAATGTTCCCTCATTACTACATTCAGGTCATACTTGTGTGTTTTCCATGTAACAGTTTATAAATAACACATCAGATGGTGTCTGTTGTTGGACTGGATGTTTTCAGATTGAAAAAAAAACCTGGTTTCAAGAGCTCTGGGTCTTTACCTGCTTCCACTTTTGTCTTACTTCCTTTCTGGTGTTCATCCGAGCTAAAGCCCGGTGTTAACAGCAGAGCATGTTAGATCCCACATTCATTCTCTAAGGCTTCTCCACCTTAAGCTTGTCTGACATCTTCCTCCTGCCTCCTTTTCAGACCCATTATCAATTGGTATGCCTTTCCTTTGTTCAGCCCTTTGGTGATTTAGGCAAAGGTGGCATCCACAGCTAGTCGTCTTTGGTCTAAACCATAACGGAACCAAATTAGCTTTTTTTTTATGTCTTTTTATACACATATTTGATTCACTCAAATGTCCTCTGTCCAATTACAAGCCATGGTTCTTAGACAGGGGTTTTAAGCCAAGGAGCATGTCTATTGGCTCCCCAGGCCTGGGGCTTTTCTGTGTGGAGTTTTTGTGTTCTCCCTGTGCATGCGTGGGTTCTCTTCAGGTTCTCCAGCTTCCTCCCACAGTCCAAAGATACGCACACAAAGTGGATTAGAGACTCTAACTTATCCATAGGTGTGAATTTGAGTGTGTTTGCCTCGTTTGTCTTTGTATGTCAGCACTTTCGCTCTATACTTTCGCTGGTAACCTGTCCAGGGTGTACCCCGCCTTCACCCTATGTCAGCTGGGATTGGCTCCAGCCCCCCTTGACCCTGCACAGATAAGACTTATAGCCAATGGATGTCTTTTGGCCAGTTTTGGAAAGAAAGTCCTGCCAGGAATAAGAGTTGAAATAAATGTGACTGAAGTCCTGTTGTTGCCTCTAGCTGAGCATTTTGGAAAACATTATGCACTTTCTTGTGTATCACTAAATCAACACTTTTCTCCTTCTACCTTGTAAAAGGAGACTTTTGTTTTCAGCTTTACTGTAGATGGGTCAGATTATATTCTTTCTTCCAGCGATTTTCCATATGACGGAAGACTCGTTGCCGTGTTTAAATGGCGTTGTTCTCACCTGACTGAGCAACCTTCGAAAAACAGAGGAAATTCTCCAGAGGCGGAATAAATAAACCCTCCCTTGCATCAATGTGTACCATTGTTTCTCTTTCTCTTCTTTGTGCCTCCCACCTTTCCATCTCCAAGCTCAGTGGTCTTTCAGCCATCCATCTGTCATCTGCAGCCAGGCTCTGCTCCATCAAAAGGCTCCGATTTCAAAATGGAGCATTTCTCTTCAGCTTCTTTGGGAGCACCCTGCAAGCTGCCTTGAGTCTGTACCTTGGAAAAAAAAAATCAGAGAAGAGAGATACCAGGATGAAAGGAGATGTGCAAAACCCACTTATGCACAAAAGTGTGGAAGTTCAATTTGCTGTCCTCATCTTTATCTGACTTGGTATTCAGAACCCTATCAGTGGTTTTATAATGACAAGGTAATAATGGCCATTCTCACTATTTGTCTCTCTGACTTCCAAAATGCCCTCACTGTGCTCCTTCCTGTCCTTAAATAATAGAAATTCTTGTTGCAATTTTTTGCTCTCTTTTCTCCAACATTCACCACTACATGTTGAGACTTCTCTTTATATATGACAAGCATTCTCATTTGACAGCCCCGCCGTTGTTCTGCAGAACCGGGCGATGTCATTATCTCTGCACCCGGGGAATTTAATTTGAATGGACATTTTAGCCCAATTAAGTGGTCCGGTGAGCATTTGTGAACATCCCCATCAGCTAATAGCGACCATTGTTCAAATGAGCATACGCACAGTGCACTTATCCAAGGCCTCTCCAATCCAACAGAGCATATGCCACATTGGCAATGTGTGCTCACTGACCCCTAGTGCTGGGGAACAAAAAAGTATGTTTTTGATTAGGCTCGCTATAGGCTAAGCATGGCTAATGCAGTGTGCATGTGTGTGTCTGTGTGTGCTTGTGCATTTGTGCTTTAAAGCCCGTAGGTCATGTGACAGCCGCACAGTGACATCCCATAACTCCTTAGGGTGCAGAGTGGCTCTTTTTGTCATTATCTTCATCGGTGCCTGGGGTTTAATTGGCAAATGGGGCCAAAGTAATGAAGCAGCACGACTCAGTGAATATCCACTGTCTATCTCTATCCGAGCTTTCTCTTTTCTCTCAATCTGAATTTTTCTTTCTCTGCATGTGTCACTTTTCGCAATTTCTGATTTTTTTTCCACTCTTCCCAGTTACCTTTTAAGACTAGCAAACAACAACAGTTGGTGACTGTCAAATAAACAATCTGCAAATCATTATTTTGACCTTTTCTGTTACACCAAGTCATATGAATTAATCTTGTCACTTTTCAAGCGACTGCAAATGAAAAGACATTATAGTGTTATTGGGTTTTCTCTACAACATATCCTAAACGTACAGTATCTATATATTTTTTGTTCATCTCCATCTCTTTATTCCCCCACTACCACCACCAATACAGAATCCCATATGGCATCTCGCACCCCCATAATTCTGTCAGTAGAAGTGCCTTTGACATTTAAGTATGGAAAGAAAATCAAGTATTTTCTCGCAGATTTGCCCATTTTTCAAAATTCACAGTCACCAGCCAAACGAACATGCATATATTAGCAGCCTACTTGTTCCTCCAGATTACAGCAATGACTGCAACAACCATACCCTCCTCCTCCTCTTCCTCTTCCTCCTGAGAAACAGGTCTATCACAACACACAGCACACACTTGCACATAAACATAATCAGACATGCCTGTACACCCCTCCTGCTGAGATGAATGACGTCTGGAGACAGTGGATCAGAGCACCCCCCACTAGGTTTAATTAGTCATTGTCACAAATCAATTAGCAAGAGGGAGACGTTTGATGTCTTCATCTCTCCTCGCTCACTGGCGCCAGTGGCCTGACGCCTCAACGCCACTGAGAAGTAAACCCACCAAAATAAAGTTTAGCACCTTTCATTTTGTAGAATTGAGCTAAGTAGTGTCTTACGGCTGACATACAACCTAATCATGTTAGACTGTTTTTCTTTCAAGGAAAAAAAGCACAGCTTCTTTTGCCTTCCAACTAGAAGTGATGGCCTATCTGCCTTTTTAGCTTTGCCTTTACAAAGGGAAGCAGTTCATGTTTTTGGATCCAGAAATTAAGGAATAGAAAAACAACGTTTCTTTTTAAAATGACTGAAAACTACTTTTTTTTCATCTTCCTCACAAGTCCACATGTCCTTTTCCCTCTATTTCTCACCTCAAATTCTGGAACAAATTATATTTTCTCCTTGGATCAAAGTTGCCATCCATGGGCGATGTGATACTTTCTTATCGCTGGGCAACCCTGTTGATCGGATTTCAACTTTCAGCCCTGGCAAAATTTATTTCCCTTCGCATGATCGGCAGGTTGCCAGCATCCCATCAAACTGCATCTCTCATCCACATGTCCAGTTAACGTTGCTACAGATGGCTCATTTCTGCTTGAGTGGCTGAGGAGACCTGAGTCTACCCGGACATAACAGCGGCTGGCTGCAGCCTCAGAGGACTTCTTCTCTGGAGCAGATAAGACTGTGAACCATCA